>JAPKLW010000579.1:420558-439168 GCA_026898455.1 Plectranthus barbatus | reverse complement strand
CTTACAATAACACCTATTAATTAAATATTTTTCAAAATATCGTTAAAAAGGACATTAAAATCTTATTTTTCTAATTGTGATCTCTGTTTTTTATTTCTTTTTTAATTCATCAAATGAGTGTTTGGTTGGTGGGTTTGTAATAAAGGAATGAAACAATTCCAAAATTTACTATGTATAAAAATAGAAGGAATAAAATGATTTCTAATATTTAGATATTATTATCATTCCCCTCATATATGATGGATTTTATTGTCATTCATACCACTCATTCTCAAAATATAATTTTACAATTACTTTTATTAATTTGTTTTATTATAATTAAATGATCTGAAATTATTTACTTTCCTTTATTGTCGATTGTATTCAACCATCTTTTAATGAGATATGCCTAAGAGTATTATGGATCCAGTTCTTACAAAATAGTTTAGTTATTAATTAAGTTGAGTACTTGAAAAAGAATAAAAAATTCTAAATTCAAAACATAAAAGATTTTAACATTCTAAATCATGGACTTGAAAGGTTAGAAAAATTACATCACATGACCTGTACAGAGAATATTTCAAGTCCAAAATAAAAAAAATATCTTTACAATTCTAAATTAATAATATTTAAAATCATGAATTGACAATACTCCTATATATTAACAACTATAAAACTTCTTTTTATAAAAAATAAAGTGAAACTTTACAAAGAATATGAGATGTACCGGAGCAATTTGAGAATAACAATTAAAATGATAATCTATCTTTTAGATTCACATATACACGGAACAAACTCACTGTTGTAGCCACCAGGTAAGGATCTGATAGTGGAACTGCCAACCTCCAACCGCCGACTTCCCCACGACTGAGCGGCGAGCCTGTCGCTACCATCCTCACTACTGCAGCTTTTGTTGTTGGCGCAGCAGAGCCACACAGCAGCGCCAGAGCAATTTCTCCACGCTTCTCTATCTACCAAATTTGTAGACTCTTCTTCTAGCCATTGTTCATCTTGTTGTAGCTAAGCTATGCCTAGAAGTAACATTGATTAGCTTTCACTTTCAAATACTTATCTGTTCATTTTTGGTTATTGTTTAAGGGTGAATTGATGCACGGAAACAAACTGGAATTCTTAAAAGGAATGGTGTACCTGAAATATTTGGACTGGCAGATTTTAAGCATCGGGTCCAAGCTTTGACGAAAGTCCAAGGGTCTCCTATTGTCCTCTCGTATAGCTCACATCTTTTAACCTCCTCTGTCTCAAGAGCTACTATCCCTTGTCACTTGGTTTTTTATTACACAAGTAGTGGCTTTAAGATTGAGTTGCTCTTCATGCTTCCACCCACAAAAAGAAGCTTCAAAGACAACATTTATGGAGGCGGTGGATGGAGGTGACTGAGGAGGATATGTTATCAAGAAGATGATGGTTGTTTAAATTAAGATTTGTGATATATGGGTGGAGAAATTCAAATTTTGAATTCTTGGAATGCGATTTTGTCAGATAGCAGGTAACAAATGCATTGTAGGAGTGATAATTGTTCCACTTTTTAAGTTTAAAAAATGAATAAAACTAAATAAACAAATGTGGCTTATTTTAGACCACAACTTATTTTCTTAATAATTTTCCATTCGTAATCGTGCAGGTGAAAATGGATGATTTTTGGGTGGGCTGCATGAAATTTGGGCGGGATAATTTTTATTTTGCTACAGTGATTTACGGTTTCCTTTTAGTATATAGATAGATTTTCGGCATATTTTCATAAAATACTTAAATTAAAACATAAACTTGAAAATAATTCAAATATACCAAATCTACAAATTTAAATCCATAACTTTAGCACAAATCTTAGTTCAAATCCACAAATTCGTAACTGAACTGAACCGCAATGTTTCGGTTAAAATCGAACCGAAACACCATGGTTTCGGTTAAAACTGGGTTGCGAATTTTGACGGTTTCAAAAAATTAAGACCGAATCTAACGGAAACTAATATATAAACTGACTTGAAACTGCTTTTGCTCACCCATACTCACACTACATAATATATCTCTTAGAAGCTGCAATTGATGAAAAATAAAGGAGTATTCTCAATCATAACCCAAATAATAGTTTAATTATCACAAATCACGGATATTTCCGCGACTAAATTCCCACAAATTCAACCATCGAGATTGCATAATAAAAAATAAAAAAAAACACACACACACACACAAAAATTACGACAAAGGAAAAAAGGAAACAAAGAAATAGGGTTGGGGCAAAAGGAAACCTGCAAGCCGCTACCAATCATGCGATTGACTGCATTGTTGCCGCCGCCTCCGACGCCTATGACCTTAATCTTGGCCGACTCCATAGCTACAAAAGAGCAGTAGACCGCACTACGATGGCGTTTGGAAGTCCAGAAATTTCTAGGGCGATGCGTTGAAGAGATGTTGCAGCGTGCATTCTTGCTTACCAACGGAGAAAATCCGACGGGAATGTAAGGCGTGGAAGAGTGTGACGGTGCCAATTCGGAGGCTGGGCCGGAAAATCTAAGCGTCGCCATTTAACGCAAATTCGAGCTTGAAAACGAGTGATTTGTTATCTTCTTGTTACAAACGAAAAGGGCTACAGTTTATTTTATTTCCATAATAAGCTTGCAATAAAAAATAGTTACTCCTCATTTTTTTTAATACCATAAAATAGTCTAATTTTCCTAAAAATATCAAATTTTTTCACACTTATCAATAAAATATTAATTTCATTACACTCACAAATATTCGTAATTGTGGCCGGTAGAAATAAGACTACTACTGCGAGACGGAGGAAATATTATTTTTCTTGGATTGGGGTAGCGAGCATGAGTCAAACTGGCTACCAGCTAGCCAGCTACTTGAATCGGCTAAAAAATATTTAATATTGATTAGTTGAGCACGAGCTACTCAAGTAATTATCGAGTTTGGGTTTGAGGTTCATGATACTGGATTCTATATGTTTGTGAGTTTTATCTAGCTCAAGCTTAAAACTAACCCGAGTCGAGCTTGAGCTCTAGTTAGCCTCACGAGCCTTATCAAGTTTAATATAATTTAAATTTTTATTCTTAAATTTATTATTTAATAATAAATAATTTAAAATTTTATAAAAACTTAAAAACAAATTAAAAAAATTGAGCCCGATGGAACCGAGTCAAGCTCGAGCTTAAAAATTTAACTCAATCGAGCTCAAGTTCTGATAGACTCGACTTGACTGGTGATCATCCTTAAATGAGGAAAAAAGTAATTGAAGATGAAGAAAATATATGTTATGTCAAATAAAGATTTTGTTTTGTCCCATAAAGAAAGAAACAAGAAGATATTTATGGTTGCATGTGAAGGAGGTTCAAACAAAATCAAAACTTGTGTTAGAAAACAAGATTTGAGCAAACACACACACACAGTGATTGTGTAGAGGAGACAAGAAAAGAATTCCATTTTCTTATTCAGTGACAACAAAGTTGAGACAATTTGATGCCATCTTCAAAAAATAATTGAAGGACTAAAAAAAATGATGAATGCCAATCATGCATTCAAATCTGCACAATAAGAGAATATGGGAACTACTGCTCAAGTTATTAACCACTCTCCAATTCACCCTTCACACACAATCATATATACAGCTAAGCTTCCCAAGTGAAAACTCACATGCTTTTCACTCTGATTCGTTCAAAACTGGAACAATTAGTGGATTCATCTGTGCCAGGTACACTATCACCCACCTACAACATGGAGAAACATAAGGATGGTCCATTGTGCCCGAGTTCGAATTCTACGAAGGCAGGAACCACAACTCCATACTACACAGCAAAGTGACTAGGATAGACCAAAACTTGAACATCCATACAAGAAGGCAGCAAACCTTAAAGCTGAAGTGGAGAACTATTTGATTTTTTAAAAAAAAAAGGCAAAAAAGCAAGAAATGTTTACAGAGACATTTGAGGGTTCAGTAAAAAAAAGCAGTTCCTATCCTACATAAAAGGTAGGGAGTAAAATGCCAGCATTACAGTTAGTTGCTGGAGGGGAGTGTTTGAGTCAGCAGAAGGTTCTAGAGTGTTAGTAGTTAGTAGCAGCCTTAAAAATAAGGAGTTTCAGTTGTAGAATCATCTTTGCAGTTCAAAACTTCGGGCTCACTTTGTGAGAGGGGGCTGAGGACTGAGGAGCATTGTACCTACTTCTTCTATCTGTAACTCGTTTCTAGTCAATAGAGTGACTCCATTTTCAATTCTATCAGACAATGTCGAATTCTAACCAAAATTTCAGTGGACAGCATTCTTATCGTATATCAACTACAAGAAATGACTAAAGCCTCACCAATAAAATTTGGAAATGACACAAGGTAAAAAATAACTTACATCATCCAGCAGCTGACAGTTGCAGTAATAACCAATGTTAGATGTAACCTGCATTGCAAGAAAGAATTAGTGACATAAACATTAACAAATCAACAAGGTGAAGAATCAGCTCCCATATTTCATTGAATAGTAACCAGGCATATAAAGAAATACACATCACACAAAAAATTTCAACAGTTATAAGTTATCACGAGAGCAGTTCAAGTTAAATGGTCTACGTTGTGGTTTGATGGTCAAATACGAGCTTATCAACAATAACACAAACTCTTTCTCACTCCAAAGCACTGATAACCACCTTAACACAAACAAGTGGATAAGCAACACGCATACTCGTACTCATACTGACAAAATCATAAATCTTGGCCACCTTGGGTGTTGAAGTTACAATAAATCCACATTTCCTACTCAAGAAACACAAAACTTCTGTTTTCCATCCATGTTCTGGGCTACTTTCTACCAACAAAAGGTACAACAATTAACTTGTTGATATGGCTCGTATAAGTCAACAAGAGAAAGGTGGAAAGGCAGCATGCTCAGCTAGCATAGTGGTATGGTACGGGGTATTTGTGTAATTTAATATCTCGTAGGGTTTTATTATGAATGCATGGTGTATTTGTAATCAGCCAACTTGCGCGAATAATAAAATCTTTTGCTCATCTCCCGTGGATGTAAGCAATTGCCGAACAACCTAAATCTTGTGTCTCTCAATTTTCTCATTCATAATCTATGTTCTATAGCCGATCGATCATAACATAACCGTCTCAACGTGCAGCAGATACCTAATGACTGAGAGGTTGTGTATAGTTAAGCCGAAAGATAAATGAAACAAATAATGATTAAAAAAAAACTCCAGGAAGAGAAAAAGTGTGAAACATACAGATTCGCGGAGGGACCTCTGTTGAAGCAAATTATGGCGCAAAGGGATGCAATAATCCCCACCAATATGAAAATCAACGTAGTCACGATGAGCCCCATCTCCACTCTTCCCCGACAAAAATATCAATGCAATTCACCTCCTACAATGAATTCGATGCCACAAATCAATTCGGAAATCCATTGTGTCATTTCCATACTTCAATTACATTCTCAGATTCTAAGCATTCCAAATAATAACGTAATAAAATCAACTTTAGGATGAATTTGATCGGAGCTTCAGGCCAGGATTCGTAGCAAACTCAACGGGATCATAACAAAAGTAGCAAGCAGAAAAAAAAAAAAAAAAGGTGTCATTGCAGGATACTCACGAAGTTGAAACAATGTGAGAAGCCGTAATCCCCGGCGATCGGCGATGGTTCTGGACGGCGGTTGAAGCTGCTCGATCCGGCGTCGCTGTTCAGATTCAATAATTCAATATAATTTGGCGTCGAATTGGAAGAATAAATTCGACATGCAATTTTAAATAATAAAATATATCTTGGGCCTCCATTTAACCATATATTTATTTTGAGCCTAAAGCCCAATTACTGTATTGACTCTCCATTTTTTTTTTCAGATGAATCTAAATTTACAATATTTTAATCAAATTTATTTAGTAAATGATGTGTTTTTCTTCATAAATTGAGGATTAAATTCATCTTTTTTCAACTATATATGGAATAATAAAATGTATATTTCTCTAACTAAATGATGTTATTTTTTTTAAAAATAAATGCTGTATTTAGTCAATCTTTATTTCGTTCACACAATTATTATAAAGGACAGTTTTTCACAATACTCTACCCATCTTTATTTAAAAAAAAATGACAAATTCTCAAATAAGACGATCTCATTATTTTTATCGTGAAACAAATTTAATAATATATTTAATTTATTAAAATGATATATTTCTTTATTGCAAATGATATATTTTTTTGTTACAAATAATATAATTTTTTAAAATGAAATGTTGTATTTAATTTATTTAAATAATATATTAAATTTCGTCTCTTAATATAAAAATGGTGAGATCGTCTCTGAGGAGATTACTTTAAAAAAAACTTCATAATATTATGAAAGACAATATCACAAAATTATTATAAATAATCTTATAAAATTCGTCTCACACAATTATTATAAAAATAATTTCTCACAAGTTCATCTCATAAAACATACTAACATACTCAAAAAAATATTTATTAAATTAAAACTTGATATTACTTCAAGAAGAAAAAAAATCATTTTTCAACAAAACCAAATTGCATACAACCATACATAAATTTAATTTTGAAATAAAGCATTCTCTCTCTAACAAAACGCCAAAAAATGAAGTATTCATCGATGGCCTTCAAATCCAACTCATTCCGAGTAATCTGCGGGAAGAACAGCCACCCACCGGTCACCGCCACAATCCCCACCGTCAGCGGCCCCGACACCGCCCTGTGCAGCCTCCACCGCCCGCCCACCGCCTTCTTCAGCCCCACCTCCGCCGCCACAAGAAACCCATGTAAAACAAAGAACCCAGTCACCTCCCACGTGGGCTCGACACGTGTGAAGTAATAATAAATCACCTCGTGCATCACCCCCGACACCGCGAACGTCGCCAAGATCGCCGCCGGCAGGGCCCACCTCCCGCCGCCGAGGAGACGCCGCACGGGGAGGTACACGGTGGGGCGGAGGATGCCGCTGACCATGAGGTTCCACCGGCGGCCCCAGAAATCCTGGAGCGACGTGGCTAGGTACGGCTCGTTGAACTGCTGCTCCAGCTCCATCCCCACCGCCGCCCGCACCGGCGCGGCGGTGACGGCGAGAACCAGCTCCACGCCGAGGTACACGTGGCAGCAGTAGAGCGCCAGGATCAGATACTCGTGCATTAACTCTCTGTATCTGTATAAACTCACAATCAATGCTAAGAAACAGCATTTGATTAGCAAAACCGCAGCTTTTGAGATTCTGTGATTTGGTGGAGTTTGGAGAGATGGGCGGTGCTTGGTGAGCTTGATGGGGAGGAGGGCGATGGAGATGAAGTGGAGGAGAGATAATGGAGGGGTGGCGGAGAGAGGGGGCTGGTCGAAGGAGAAGAGGAGGAGCTTGAAGTTGCCCAGCCAAACTAGGTAGAAGATGGTGGGGCCGCCGAGGTGGAAGGAGGAGAGGCGGAGGGGAAGGGTGGTGAAGAGGTAGATTATTGGGAGGAGAGATAAGAATCTGGCGCCGCCGCTCGGAAGGTGGGCGGCGATCTGGTGGCAGAAAACCAGAGATGCGGTGGCTATTGCCCAGATCTTGACGAATGCTTCAATCTCAGAATCCATGGTCCACGGTATACCTGGTTTCTTGAATCTTGTCTTGACTATATTTATTTATCATTAAATTTCTACCTAATACCTTTTTTTATTCAAACTAATTGCAGTTACATCATTTATTTTTTTTAGGGGAATATGACATAAACTAAAAGGAAAAAAAGGGAGAAAAACATAAGTAATACAACCCCATCAATTCCAATTATATGATCCAATTTAATATTGTACACTTGTAAAAGAATATGAACTATTTAAATAAGTTTTCAACATTACCCTTATTAACCTCTCATTTTCATTATATTACTTTTAATAGTTTCATTTTCCGAAGTTATTCAAGTGGAATTGTAAATTACTACAGAAAAGTAATACTAACTCCATCCCGTGCGAATTGACGCACTTCAAAATTAAGGACTATGAGCGTAAATGGAATTAATATTTTATTGTTAAGTGTGAAGAACGTTACCATTTATAGGAATGTGTCAATTCGGTTGAGACTCTCGATTTGGTAAATGCAACAATTCGGGCGGTACGGAGAAAATTCAAAAGAAGGAAATTTGATGGAAATGGAGAGAGTATATATAAATGTATATGTTTGGCCATGTATGTGTTTTTAAGTGAAGAAGAAAATGTAAAATTAGAGGTGAAGAGAGAAAGAAAAACAAATAGTTTTATTACAAAATGAGTAATAACATGGTGGTGTGAGGTTTCACATTCTTGTACTTGGATTACAAATAGTTTTATTACAAAATGAGTAATAAAATGGTGGGTGTGTGGTTGTTAATCTTGGACTTGCATCTCCAGCTACTAATTCTTAGCCCAATCTTTTTGAATATCAAAAGTGTAGTGTATGTCGAGGTAGCACTTGTTGTCATCATCAACAAACTGCATCAAATCCCACCATCACCATCCCATAAAATACCGTATATTGATGAAATGAAATACGAAATACGAATACGTATACGTATACGTATACGTATACGTCGTACCTTTGATCTTGCAGTGTACTGCCCTCTTGCAAATATACCAGAAGGAGTGACTTCTTCTGGCATTTCATGTGAGTAGGGCTCCGCTTGAGGGCTGAATGTTCCCATCATTTCTTTCGAGCTATCAACTATTTTTTTTTTTATTACACATGCAATATATAATCTTAATTATTACATCCCAAAACAAATGCTAAAAATATCCAAATGCATGCATGTGTATGTATCTATATCTATATCTATATATTTTCGTACCTTTGATCCCAGCCTTCCACACAGTGTTAGTATACCTGAGGCCGCAAACGATGTCGTTGCTGACCTTGATCATGAATCTCAGGCGGTAATGGCTGCCTTCCTTGAGCGTAAACCATAGCCCTTTAGGGTTTTCGCCCTCCGGGATCGGGAGCAGTATGTCCGGCCGATCAGGCGACACGATTGTCAGGCTCAGGATCTTTACGTCCGGTTCTTGATCCTCTGCAAGTTGTTTCATGCGCATTGTATTACTTCTTCCGTTCCAATTATTTGGTCCGGTTACTATTTTAGAGTGTTTTAATTATATGGTCCAGTTTCTATATTTGATATTATTTTTTTTTTGATGATTTACAATCACACCCCTGAATAACTTTGGCATATGAGAATATTAAATGCAGAAGAACTGTCGATTCAGGATCCAAAAAATAGTATAATTATCGATTTAGAACTCGGAAAGATGATTTGTCAATCCAGGACCTCATATTGAGAACCTCGATTTAAATTTTTGTGATCTTTCAAGTCCTAAAGTGAGAATTAATCTTTGAGGTCCTAAATTGATAATTAAACTATCTTTCGGGTCCTGAATCGATAAATCTCCTTAAATATAATATAATGAAAATGAGAGGTTAATTAATGTTTTAAATAAGGGTAATATTAAAAGTGAGATTAAATATTAAATAATTTCGGACAAACGTGCAAGATCAAACTTGACCATAAAATCAAAACAGAGGGAGTATAAAAGTTCAAGCTTTTTAGCTAGACTTTATTTTTAACACCAAATCGAATCGTACCTTCAACAACACTGGCATCAACACTTCCAAGGAGCTGCTCTTTCCACCTCCTCAAGCTCTCATCATCCTGAACATTCATGCAAGAAAATGACCATGAAAATAAGATATCAAGATAAAGATTGAAGCCCTCTATCTCTAATCCAGTGGCAGAAAATGTTCGTAAAGGGGCTAAAATATTTTTTTTTGTATCTATCTTAACTTCAACTCTTTCGTATCATTTTTTTCTTCTTATTTTCATTCATTTTTTCTTCTCTAAAAAAAAGACTAATTCATAAAATACCAAAAACGAAAATAATTTCCGACTAAGGGAGGCTGGAACCCCCTAGCCCCAAGTAGATCCGCCAGTGTCCCTGATCATGATCGACCATCTCACACAAGTTTTTGCGATAAAAACTCGAACCTTATCTTTCTCGAGATGTTCCTTGAGGCTGACTTTAGGCCCCAACTGAATGTTCATCTCTTCATCATCATCATTTGCATGGTCTTTCACATCACTGTCTGAATTATCATCAGATCCCATTTTCGTAGCAGGAAAGAAAACAACAAAGATCAACGTCCCCCCAGAATCCTACATTAATACATTAAATCAATATAAACTATCAAAAAGAAAAGGAAAAACAACAAAAAAAGAAAAAAAAATGGAACACAGAATGATGATACATGTACGTTCAAGAAAAGCTGGGGCTATATATCTGGTTTGTAAGCTAATGGTCTTTGAAGTATTCTTTAACGATTCATGCCTCGTCAAAAACCTCGTAGTGATGAAAATTTTAACAGAAGGAAAGTTTGTATTGGTGATGGTAGATGGCCTAATTATGAGATGAGGGGGGGGAGGGACAGTGCTTCTAAATCTGTGGTGATCCGGTTTTTGCTCAAATGGAAATGAAATATTGAAGAGAGTTTGGTGGGGGGCAGTTACAAACTCGGTCTATTTTTGCATGAAATGGAAGAAAGATAATATCATCACAACAATGTATCAAAATAATTTGGTTTCTTTTATCAAAGTTAAAAATAAAAATCAAAACTTTAACACAAATAGGGGCGAGCAAGAAACCGAAAAAAATCGAAAACAGAACCGAAAAAAATTTCTGTTATTTTGGTTTCAATTATTTTGGTTTTTGGTTTGGTTAATTTTTTTCCCGAACCGAAATAACTGAATTTATATATATCATTTTTTATTTTAAATTTTATTAATTTATTAAATTTATATTTAAATTCTGTTATAACCGAAATAACCGAAAACCGAATAAGATTTTCGGTTCGGTTACCTCCAATGTAAATCTGGTTATTTCGGTTCGGTTATTTAACCAGACAAAACCGAACTGAATAGCTAAATACGTACCCCAAAACATATATCAACTTTGATTCGACTCGGCTCGTGAAAACCCCTACGAAACAATATTGGGAGGGGCTATCAATCTATCATCAACCTCTTGGCAAGCATTGCAGCATCAAAGCTCGAGTCTTGCCATCGGGTTTGAGGCCGATCTCGCGCATTCTCTCGTACAATCTCCTCGCCAAACCGGTCTCCTTCCTGAAGCAAGTTCCTTGAATAGCAGCATTGTACAGAGATCCATTGGGTTCAGCCTGAAACATGACAAACACAGAGATTCTTAGTTGCAAGAAACAGACAGCGTGAGACCGGTTTCGAGTCTTTCGACCACCTACGTTTAGGATTTCCTCCAAATCCTTCCATAGGGAACCCCATATGCAGCTTCTTATCAATGACAGCAGAGTGAATACATCTGGTTTCTGTCCCTGCTGAATCATATGCTCGTAAACTTGGAAAGCCACCCTCGGCTTTCTTGCAGCCTCACACGCTTCGATGACAAGGTTGTACGATGTAATGGATATGGGGAAACCCGAGCCTTCCATCTGCCACAGAAGCTGCATTGCTCGGTCCCATAACACGAGCCTCTGGCGAGACATCAAACATGTGTTGTATATATGCATGTTCAACACAGATCTATGCTGTTTCCTGATGCTCTCGGAGAGCTGAAGGGCGTCCGAGTGTCTATTCGCCCTGTTCAGTGCACAAGCTCCACCTCGCCTGCTTTCCCTAATGAGTTGATCAACGCGTTGCAAGTGATCAAACTCGGGTTCATATCATCGTTCAACATACACTGCAGCACATCTAGAGCTGCACCCCATTTCCCCTCCCTTGTGCAAGCTCCTATTACAGCTTGCATAGCTTCATCACCCGGGGTTAGCTTATACCGAGCCATTTCTTGATACGCATCAAGAGCTAGCTCATTCTGACCACAACGAACGAATATGCAGACGAGCATACGATACGTGATTGCAGTCATCCACTCTCCCAAAAATAGCTATCATGGTGTGTTATACACTACTGCATCCATGTATTTCTTGGTTTTACTATCCCTTTCCGCTTCCTCAAAGATCCTTAACGCCACCTCTCGACTACATAAACTCGAATACTCTCATGGCATCATTCAATCTTCTGTTTCTTATAAAACACGAGAGAAGCGAATTACAAGCATGCGGATTAGGCTGCACACCAGAAACAACCATTGATCTATACAATGCTAATGCACTTATAAGTTATAACTTCATTCACTCGACTGAGCTTCAGAATCCTTTTCGACTATATCTCTTCATCTCTCTCCTCCAAGTAGTATATCTCATCCTCACTCTCATCAACAGCTTTCAACCGCATTGTTGAAGGAACCATCCAATTCTTGATCAGTCAAGACACCCCAAGGTGGCAACATGTTTTGGGAATCATTCTAATCAAGAACTTCTTTTTCCTCCAACAATGGGGCTCCCTCACAAACTGACTCAAGCTCAAGACTAGTCAACCACATAAATCTTTACTCTTCATCGAATTGCATAACAGAAAACTTTTTCCAACTCTTTGTTGAATAGTTCTTACAAGAAGAGTTCGCAGCTACGGCCACCACATCAAAGCCAAGATTTTGGTGACAGTTCATATCTATCTTCAATCCCCAATTGGAATACGCAGAGTAATTGATACACCTTAACCGGCTCCAAGAATCACGAGTTCTTGAAAAACTACGAAATTACAAAGACATTCAAGAATCAAGATTTTACCTGGACTAGGGGAAAGGGCAAAAGAGATAAAACTGAAGATCAAGAATGAGAAAGGGTCGAATACAAATTCAAAAAAGATTGTTTCTTGGAATGATGAATGAAATAAATTTGTTGTTGGAGAAACGAAGGAAAAAAAGACGATGGAAGTTGGCAGAAGATGCTTCCCGTCTCTATGTGCTATCGCCTCCATGGGAGAAGAACCTTGGTCTCAAATTCTTGCTTTCGATATCGTTTCTTCTTTGTGTGGGCTCATAATTTATTAGCTATTTTGAAAGTCTTGGGTAAATTATTTTCGATTTTTTTTTTTTTTAATGCGTGAAAATATATGTTTGGTGGTAATTTTTTCGAAGGGGGCGATGGGGAAAAATCTCGAAACGTAGAGAGAGAAAGTAACGACAGCGAGAGGAGAGAGGGGGTGCTGTTTTGCGTTAGTTATTCCTGCTGCAACTGAAGTGACGACGTTGGAGGGGGAAATTGGCAGATTATGACTGAAAGAGGGGCGACGGTGCCGCCGGCGGGAGCGGCGGTGACTGAGCACGAACTCGCAGTGGCTATGGAGTCTCTCATCCGCGAAGCAAACGCCCCCACCACCATCAAAGGCATCTTTGAGCAGCTCGAATCCACATTCGGCGTCAATTTAGTTCACAAAATCGACTTTATTCGTAGCCGGATCCACCAACTCCTCTTGCCCCAGTCTCATCCCCAGATTTTCATGCCCCAGTATCCCCAGCAGAGAGACCATTTCGCCGTTCATCAAAACCCCAACTTCCACTCCTCTCCTGCGGCGCATTTGCCCCCAAATTTCTCCGGTCATCATCCCGCGGAGAGTTACAGCTTCCGCCCCCCTCCGGCGCCGCTACCACCTCAGCCGCAGTCTAAGCAGTCTCCGCCTCCATCCCCGGCGTCTGCCGCAGCCTCTGCCGGTGTCTCTGCTAAAGAGAGGTGAGTTTCGGATTTTTTGGGAAGAAGGTCGTTTGGTTGGCGTGGAAATTTGGGTGGCCTTTTGTTAAAGCTTTCTTCAATTCCTCACCAACCCATGTTCTCATCTTGCTATTTCTTCTTGTTGATTCGTTTCTTGAAGTTACTTCTTTCGATTTACGCTTTAAAATCTACAAACTTCATTTCTCAAGAATTTTTCTACCTATTGAATATGGAAGAGACGAGAGGCTGGATTACCTTCTTATAAAGTTATATTTTCATTTCTTTCTAATGTTTTTCCATTGAGGGAATCATAGTTTTCAGAGTGAGAATGATTCTTTCTAGTTTACTGCACAGGTGTATCATATGCTTGAATGGCTCATTCTTGATTATGCAAAAGAATTTTACTTGTAGGTAACTTTGAACAGTCTGCTACAATGCAGCTAATTGATGAGGTAGATCAGAGAGAAAATCATGAGGTGAAGGCATATGGATGTGCATTCATCTTGTGATCCTTGTTATACTTGTACACATGATGTTATGAAAAGATCATGCGCAATTGCACCCGCGTGTATTCACCCGCGTGTATTCACCCGCGTGTATTCAGTTATACCCTCTATCCTGGATCGTAGATCGGACCTTCCATTGAAATTGCTAATATTTTGCCATCTACTGTTACCATTTGGCTAATGATCTCTACATTGCTCTACTTTGCATCAGTGCATCGGCAGGGAAAAAACGAAAAGGTGGCCCGGGCGGTCTCAACAAAGTGTGTAGTGTTTCTCCGTTGCTTCAAACTATTGTAGGTCAGCCGTCCTTGCCAAGGACTGAGGTGTGGGAGCCTGTCCTCTTGTTGCTTGTTTATGTTTCTATATTCCTCCTGAAACAAGAGTTCTTTGCAGATCGTGAAACAGTTGTGGGCGTACATTCGGAAAAACAATCTTCAAGACCCAAACAATAAAAGGAAGATAATTTGCAATGATGAGCTCCGCTTGGTATTCGAGACTGATTGTACGGACATGTTTAAGATGAATAAGTTGCTAGCAAAACACATAACTGCACTCGAGCCTACAAGTATGGATCTCTGAATGTCAATACGCGTTTTCTATTTTTCTCGGTTATAATGAATTTGTAAAGATGTATCTCATTCCTGCAGAGCAGATGGCCGAAGAAGCTAAAAAACAGAAAGTTGATGAGGAATCGAATGCTGATAATGCAGTTCCTACTGTGGAAATATCCGAAGCGCTGGCCGGTTTCTTTGGCACTGATGAGAAGGAGATGTCACAAGCAGAAGTGTTGAGGCAGATCCGGGAATACATAAAGGCTCACCATCTTGAGGTATGTCGAGTAAACGGTTATGTTTCTCGACTCTGCTCGTTTCTGTTATACAAATCAACAGAAATAAGTGGTTTTCCTTTGTTATGAATTATGATTCAAAGTATCTAGCTCTGATTTGCTGCTCTAGGATCCTCTAAACTCAACAGCAATCTTGTGCGATGAAAAACTACACGAACTTCTCGGCTGTGAAAGGGTCTCTGCATTGGATATACCAGAGATGTTGGCAAAACGCCATTTTTCCAAGAAAGAAAGCATGCCAGATATACTCTGACTGGTTACATGTATGTCTAAGTCTTATTTTTGTCATTACAAAAAGAGATATCTGCATCAACTTTCGGCCATTTATTCGAAATCGAAATTGTCTGAAATTTCATTTTTTTTGTGTTTGTTGCAGATAGAAGATGTTAATGCTAACATACTGTATTCTGACGGTAGTTCAGATCCTGTAAAGTAAGGTTCGGTTTGGCTTGTTGTTTCAACTATTTAGATTATGGTTGTGCTGCTATAAAAACTTATCAGGTTGGTAAATTATTATTACTCCAACCCATCTTTGTCACCGGATATAGCTCCGGAGTTCGAGCTCTTGCTCGTCGCTATCTGGCGAGTCTTTGCAACAGACTGTGTGATATCCCAGATGGAAGGTCAAGATGTTCAAATGCAGATGTTAAACCAACTATTCTGCTTGTGTAGAATGATGTATCAACTTTACTTTGATATTAATATAGGTGCTTGTTTATATCTTTCTCAGCAGGCCTTTTCTAACTTATTTCTCTCTTCTTGTGTATCTGCCACCCTTTTCTAGTCGATAGAGGTGAGCATGAGTCAAGCTGGCTCGCAATCTACTCAGGATCAATTAAAAAAAAAAAAAGAAGTCGAAATCGGCTCGACTAATCAAGTCGAGCATGAGCTCTAGCTTTAACATGCTCGACTCGATAGGCTCGAGCTTAAATTGAGCCCGGGTCGAGCGAATTTCGCTAGGCTTATAGAGCTTTTTATTAGTCAAGTTTTATCTCTAAATTTATTATTTAAGTATAAATAATTTAATTTCATATTAAAATTGAAAAAACGAGCTTGATTGAGCCGAGTCGTGCTTGATGAGCTTAACACTGAGTCGAGCTCGAGTGAGCTCAAGCCTTGAGTTCTTTTGTCTAGCTTGAGTTTGGCCATACTCTATTCGGCTCACGATCACCTCTACTTTGGCTCATTTAGCTCGAGTGTGGCCATACTCGATTCTCGTGTTGATCTCTACTTTTCTTGGCTCATTTTGATGACATATGCACTGTTTTGTATATTCACTGAAAATGGGGTGCATGTTCTTGCAAATTCACGGGCTTGAATAGCATCTCTTTTCATATATGTAGTCATTTAGAAAGGAACAAAACTCCAAGCTGTGAATCACGTGCTCAAAAATTAAACAATTGCATTGATTTTGATAAAAAAAAGTGATAAAATCCTTCATAAATAGGCACCAACTTAGTATTAACTAGCAAAGCAAGCTGTGGATTTGGTTGAGAATGGTGAATTCAGGCAGCAAGCTTGTGCTACTATTTGCTCTATCAGCCATCATTGTTGCAATGGCAGACGGCGATGCGTCGCCGACGGCCACCCCTACGGCGATCTGCAACGTCAGCATCTCGGAGCTGGTGCAGTGCCTCCCAGCAATAACTGGGAAGCATCCTCCTCTTCCCACCAAGGGCTGCTGTGGGGTGATGAAGAAGGCCAACCTGCGTTGCTTGTGCAACTACAAGTCTCAGTTCGCCAGCTTCGGAATAGATCCCGACAATGCCGTGGCGCTGCCGGAGAAGTGTGGCCGGCATCTTCCGCCAAAATGTAGGAACAAGGTTTGAGGTTGATGCAGTTTGCTTTCTACTGTAATTTGCAGGGGTTGGAAAGTCTCGAGTTTGATCCTTGTTACTTTTTTTTTTTTAATAAACTTTTTCAAGAAAGGGATGATAAATTACTACTTAGTGATTTTTGAGTAGGCTCGTTTTTCTAATTGAAACATGCCTAAAGCCTAGCTATGAGGTGGGTCAAAAATGAAAGTGGTAGTCGAGATCAAGATGTCACGAGTTTGAGATTTTATAAAAATATTTGGAGGATGAATTTAAATAAATATATTATTATTAAAAAAATCAACCTACTTCTATTTTTACTTATTAGTCATGATTATACTTTCAAGTGAATGGATCTATTTTTACTTATTAGTCATGATTATACTTTCAAGTGAATGGAGCAATTATGATGCAATATCTAGTATTTTTTTAAAAAATATTCATATACAAAATATCATTAGTAAATGCAAATCTATTTGTGTTGATTATATGTTGAATATATGAATTAGTTGTACAATGCATACATGATCATAAACTGGAAAAAAAAAACACAGTTTTGTTAAGAGAATAATGCATGAACGAAGTGGAAAGTTAAAATATATCTAACCATTTATTTCCGACACATCACATCACATAACATTAATAAATTTAAATGGAAAATTAATTATAAAAATGAAATAAATAATTGATTATGTTAAAAATAAATAATTGATTATGTTAAAAATTGTCCCGACATCGCACAGGTAACATACTAACTTCTTTTTTAAAACAGAATCACACCAAAATAATCTTTTCAACTTATCTTCTTTTTAAATTTGAATGCTTCACATAGCTTTTTCTTTCTGCACATCTTATTCATTAATATTTGTGCATATGATGTTAGATTATTTTATAGTAATCTTATAATGACATATACAATCGAAGTATAAAATTATATATAAATTATTTAGATGATGATTATTAAGTATTAAAGAGAGTTTATGGATTTAAAATTCCTTTCCTCTCTCTTTGATGAATAAAATTATTTTATTTTATTAAATATAATATAATATATTACAACATCTAGAATAAAATAAATAGTCACAACCTTTCAATATTGAAATGAAACTTTACATCATTTCATATAAAAGAATAAATCAATTAAAGATTAAATAAATTGATGCGGCCTTTGGAGACATTAAGCAAATTAACTATTGCATTTTCTTTTGTAAATGATACAATATATGAAATCTATCACTAAAAATAAAAGTTTCTAGTCCTCTTCCTACACACCATCAAAAGTAAAAACATAATAAATCACAGATCGGAGAAATCAGAGAAGCATCAAATAAAAAGCTTAAAGTTATAACTATGAATCAAAGTATTTATAATATACCTCTCGACTCTATGCAATATTATTTATTTTGGATGAATTGTATGAATAAAATTTCCTAAATTTTAATTAGTTTAACATCCAACCTTCGACGAAAGCTTTTAAGTCAAGTCTTTGTGAGCAACTTGTAAGAATGAGTACATAGGATCACGTGGTTTGGGAGGGATTGATGGGGAAATATGGGGAAAAACAGAAAAGATGAATATTATATGTGGAGGGAAAAAATAAAGATATGAATTATGGAAAAGTTAATCATCATAAAAAAAATACAAAATTTAAAATTTCCGCCAACCATCCATTAGATGTACATAAGTGTGAACATTCAGATATTTCAGTCGGTTTTAGGTGGAAATATAATTAAATTAAATTTTTAGATGATTGAACCAAATTGAATTATTGAAATTATTATTCGGCTTTTAGTTATTTTTTCGGTTATAACCGAATTTTGGTACAAATTTAATAATTTATAAAAACTAAAAATAAAAATTATATGTATTAAT
>JAPKLW010000579.1:408002-420458 GCA_026898455.1 Plectranthus barbatus | reverse complement strand
ATATAGGTTAGATCATATGAGAATAGATGTTAATGTAAGAAATGAGAATAAATCTCAGCCTTTGATTTTACAAGATCTGCGGTCATGCTTTAATAATTTCCGTTTTCATTTTATCATCTGCGAACTTCATTATTACATATTTAAGGGTATTATTGACATTTAACCTGATGGTATCTCCCTCAAATCATTTCTATTTTCATTTTATCCTCCGCGAACTTCATTATTACATATTTAGATCTGTAATTCCTTTTCTTTTTTATTTTTCACAAGATTTCGATTGTCTTGTTGAGTCATCTAATACTTTAAAATTAAATTAAATTTATTATTATTTAATTAAATTTTCTAATTTAATGAAGTTTTATATAGATAAAATAAACTTAACATATTTTTTCTGAAAAATTAATTTTATTTTTATTTAATTTAATTTTTCTCATTTAATAAAGTATAGAGGAGATAAAATTAAGAGAAATGTTTCTAAAAATTTGATTTTTTTTCTTTTAATGATGTATATAGGAGATAAAATAAAGAGAACTTAAATACTTTTTCCGAAAAATTGAATTTATTTTTATTTTATTTAATTTTTTCCATTTAATGACTTATAGAGGAAATAAAATGAAGAGAACTGTTTCTAAACATTTGATTTTTTTTATTTAATGATGTATATAAAAAATAAAATGAAGAGAATTGAAATCATTTTTTTCCGAAAAATTGATTTTATTTTTATTTAATTTATTTTATAATGAGCAACAATTGAGATAAAATGAAGAATGACTAAGATATAATGAAAAACTGCTAAGATAAAATGCATGCCACATATAACATCAAAATTCACATCGAATTTATTTTATAATGAATCACAATTGAGATAAAATGAAGAATAACTAAGATATAATGAAGAACTGCTAAGATAAAATGCATGTCACCTGTAACATCAAGATTCGAATCGAATTTATTTTATAATGATTCGCAATTGAGATAAAATGAAGTATAAGTAAGATAAAATGAAGTATATAATACATAAAATGAACAAAACACAACTCTTGCGCCCTGTACGTTCGTAATGACTATGTTGCCCATAAATGAAGTAAAATGAGAATATTATGCTGCGTTTTTTGTTAAAGCTCTTATGTAATCTGGATCGTTGATGTTGGCAAATCTATGGACGAGATTTATTCTCATTTCTCATGATAAGGGCTATTCTCACCAGATCAGTCCCCCATATATATATATATATATATATATATAAAAGAGAGATCATGTAAAAAAAAATCTCAATATAAGAAGAAAGAGAATCATGTCCATTAGATCTAAAAAAATCAATGATTGATATTCAAACAAATAACAATTAAAACACAATCAAGCAACAAAATAATCAAACAACAACTAAAACATAACCAAGCAACATTGCAATCAAGCAACGACCTGAATACAATCAAACAACTTCATGAACACAATAAGCATCTTTCTTACTTTCCCTCATTAAGAAGAATTAATTCTCTCCATTGATTTTGATGAATCTACGCTCAGGATTTTACTAGAAATTTTGGTTATTTTATCTCAAAAAACCAGCATTATGGGGTATTTTGTCATTTTGTACTTATTTAAGATTCTGTTTGCATATTTAACCTCGACATGCATTATATATCTAATAAACATGCATTATATACGTAGTTTATATGCATTATATACCTAACATTCATTATATGCCTAACAAACATGCATTATAGTGTAGTAAAACATGCAAATTGGTGATCCAACGCTCAAGACTAAATAATTTTCGTCTTGCATTATAGTGTAGTAAAATGCATTAAAGGATAATTTTATAATATTTTTCTCTCTCCTCTAAAATCATCCTAAATCCTTAAATGACCATAACTCATTCAATTTAGATTATTTTTTAATATATCAAATTAAAGGTAATTTAATTATCTTTCAAATGAAATCTCTGTTGCATATGTTTCGATTTTAAAATCATCGTAAAAAATGAAAATTAGTGATTATATGCATAATTCTCGTAACAGTACACAAATTCTTATATAATGAATGAAGTTGCACAATATAATGCATGAAGTTATAGTACATGATGCAGAATATGATAGATAAAATGCAATATATTTTTTCATGCAATATATTTTTTCATGCATTATAAGGAATGTTAGGTATATAAATTATAATGCATGTTTCCTAGGTATATAATGCATGTTTCTTATGCATATAATGCATGTTTGTTAAATATATAATGTATGCCGACGCTGAATATGCAAACAGAATTTTAAATAAATACAAAATGATAAAAATACCCTATAATGCAGTTTTTTGAGATAAAATGACCGATAATCCTAGTAAAATCCTGAGCGTACATTCATCAAAATCAATGGCGATGATTTGTTCTTATTTCTCATGGTAAGAGGTGTTCTCACTGGATTGTATCCATATATATATATATATATATATATATCTCATGTTAAAAGTTAGTTTCTCTGAAATATGAATAAATATCTATAAAACTATAAAAATCAATGGTTTAGATTGAAACTTTTTTCAAGATTTCATGAAATCATGCTTAATCAATTAACCATGATTTTTATTAAGCAATTAAACACAAAAGAAGATTATGCTTAATTTTTTAAATATTTGATGCTTTAATCTCAACTATTAATACTATCAATCCATTTGTCGAGATTCCTTATTTCTGTTTAACATAAACATTAATTTTAACACCTAATTACAACTCTCTATATAAGTGTATTAAAAAAATTAATCACGCGAACCGAACCGAAATCCAAAATATATATGAAAGTTTGGGTTTCTTACTCATCCCTACATGCATATGTAACGGGTCCACGGGATAACCCGTCCGGCACCCCAATTCTCACGGAGTTCAGCCGTTCCACATGCGCAACAAGCCGAACATTCAAGGAACCAACGGGAAATATAGAATCAAAACACGTACCTGCATGTACCGAACAGATATTAATCGTCTGTGATCACGACCGGGACTAAGGGGTGGGAGATCGAGAATTCGGGGCCAAAACTGTACGTCACCCCGGTGACGCATGCATGAAACCCATGGGTTTGAACTTTGAATAGTATGTGTGGAAGATTTAGAAACGAACAAAACTCCAAGGCTTGGCCTACAAAAACGAAAGAATTGGAATGATTTGGAGCGAAATCCATTATAAATAGGACGTAGTAGAACTGTAGAAGTAGTAGCAGCAGTAGTAAACAAGAATTTACAATTTGTTCGAGAATGACCAAGTGCAAGGTGATGGTTGTAGTACTAGCAGCAGGCATGATGATGGTAGCAGCAAATGCAAAGGCCGTCGACGGTGATGCTGCAGCCGCCACCTGCAATACTACTAATATTAATGTGCCGGACTAATTCGGATCCCTCCCACCGACAGCTGCTGTAAGGAGGCGAAGGCCATCCAGCCTTGCTTCTGCAAAAAGCACACACAATTCTCAGCCGGACCGCGTGGGAATCTCCGCCGAGCGTTTAGCGGAGAAGGCCGCCAATCAGAGTCAGGTTTGGTTCGATGTGGGATCCGTTTCTCCTTATCCCGATGATGAGACTTGACTTATCCCGATGATAGGATCCCGTAAAGATCCACGCTATGCGTGAGGAGGGTGTGTTGAATTATCCCACAATGACCATGAACCTGAGATTATACCACTATATAATGGTAAAGCTCCCATTTCCTTACAAGCGGATTTTGTTGGCAGTGGCAAAGGCAGCCTTGGGCTGGGGGCTACCGACCCCCCGACGGCCAGATTTTTTAAAATTTTTTTATTGGGCCATTCATCTCGATTCATGTTGGGATGCCCGTTGTGCCTTGGTTTGTGGGCTTGCATCATTTTTGGCTAAATCATATTTGATCCCAAATAGAGAACATGAGTCAAGTCGGCTTGCAAGCTTATAATTGAAAAAAAAATTCAAAATTGACTCAATTAGTATCGAGTCAAGCTCGAGCTACTCAAGCTTCATGATATTTGATTGAATAAGCTCGCGAGACTTATCGAGTTCTAGCTTAAATCGAGGCTGAGTTGAGCTAGGCTATCGAACTTAATATAATTTTAATTTTTATTCCTTAATTTATAATTTAATAATAAATAATTTAGTAAAATTTAAAATAAATTCCAAAAATCGAGCTCGATCGAGACGAGTCGAGCTTGACAAATTTGACATCAAGTTGAACTCGAACATGAAAACTTGAGCTCGAGCTTAGCCATATTTGACTCGGCTCATGCCAAACAATAAATTCTTTATTTTTCGAAAAAACTTGTGACGTTTTTCCTTGATGAATAAACTTAAGAGTGAAATTTATTAATACCCATTTTCACTATATATATTATGAAAATACCCAAAACATTATATACATTCAAAATATACCCACTGCCCTATTCTAATACTTTTTCAGAAAATTGTTATAATTTTTTTTATAAATGAAATTAATTGAAGCTTTTTAATTAAAATATATTTTTATTGAGGAGAGAGAAGGTCGGTATCGGGTCTGTGTCGAACTATGACGCAGACCCAACACCGACTACAATCAAAAAATTAAAAAAATAATTTTTTTATTGTAATCGGTACCGAATTTACGTCATGGCTCGACACAGACATAACACCGACCGCAATAAAAATAAAATCCAAAAAATATATATATATATAAAAGTGGGTCGGTAGTCGGTGCCTTACACCACCGACCCACCATCCCCCCACCCATTTCCCATTCTCCCCCCATCGAACCCCCCCCCAATCACTTAATTATATTATATATAATTAACATATTATATTAATATATAAATTTGATCCACTTTCATATAAATATATAGATATTAATATATATATTTTTACATTAAAACTTATAAATTATTAAAAGACTTGGTGATATAATTGATGGTAATCATTTCATCATCATAACAAAAAAATTAATTCTAAATGTCAAAAAAATTAAAAATGAGTATTTGTTGGATGTGTTTAATGTTTTGGGTATTTTCATAATATATTAGTAGTTTTGGGTATTTAAAATATTTTTTACTACGATAAAAAAAATTAAAAAAATAGCAGAATGTTTAGTTCTTAAAACAATTCTTCATCATCAAGATTACTAAATAATTATATTTTCCTGCGTAGCTACAGTTTCTAAAAGTAATATTATCTTCATCAACTTCCCTCATAATCAAATGTGACTGCTTTACATACCTCTTTCTTTCTCACATCTCATTCAATTAGACAAAAGCAATGAAGTTACGAGTGAAGTTTCTAACTTCAACAAACAACCAACTCCAACTGTGACCACCAAGCAATTTAGGGAGCAACTTGCAAGAAAGGTGGGAAAAAAAAATTAAAGGAGATAAATATATATATATATATAGAGAAAAAAAAATATAAGCTAGGACTAGAGGTGGTGCTCTATGATTCCACGACACGTGGCGCTCTCTGATTCATCGATTTTCAAAATTTCAAAAATTTTATCCCGCCGGTTCAACGGTTCAGAACCGGAACTGCCGATTCGAAACCATTTTTTTTATTTAAATTTTTTCCAGCGGTTCTGAACTGCCGGTTCTAATTCAGGTTAGGGGTGGAACCTGAACCGGCCCGTCCAAACAAGGTTCCGATTCCGGTTCCGAACTATTTGGGACGGTTCCGGTTCGGAACCGTGAACCACCGGGCCAGTTCGGGCAGTTCCGGTTCAAATTGGCCACCTCTAGCTAGGACGTGCAAGCATGTCTTTTACAAAGATCGATCATTTAATGAATAAATGATGCAGCCATTGAAAACATTAACTCAAATGTTGGCATTATTTTATAAAGGATACAACATATGAAATTTATCACTATGTATAGGCGGCCAAATGGAACTGGAATCGCCTGAACCGGCCCTAAACCGGTCCGTCAGTTCACGGTTCGGAACCGGAACTGCTTTTGGATGCTGGTTTAGGTTCAAGAAAAATTGAAACCGAAACCGACGGTTTCCAACCGTTCAACTGCCAAAATTTTAAATTCATAAAAAATGAAAAATGTTCCGAACCGACAATTCCGGTTCAGAATCCACTACAGTAGTGAACCAGTTAACGTTCCAATTTTTTGGAATTGGAACCCGAACCGTGACCATCTCTATCACTATGAAAGGTTTCTAGTCCTGTTCTTCTCCGCATACCAACAAAAAGGAGAACAAGCAACTTGTAAGAATAAGTACATATGGTCACATGGTTGATAAATTAAATATTATATGTGAAGAGAAAAAAAAAAAAAGGATATGAATTATGGAAAAGTTAATCATAAAATAATCGATTAGGCTCCAACTAGGTGCATGCATATTCTTGGAAATCCATGGGTTTGAACAGTAGCTGTAGAAAGGAACAAAACTCCAAGATGTAATTAAAAAATTAAGACTAGTTGCATTGATTTTGAACAAATGGGATATCATGAAATCCATTATAAATAGGCACCAACGAAGTAGAAGTAAATACAAGTTGTGGATATCAATATAATTTTTTGAGAATGGCGAAGTCAGGCAGCAGCAAGCTTATGGCAGTAATGGTATGTGCAGCCATGATGGTGGTGGCAGCAAATGCAAATGCACCGTCGACGGCGGCCGCCGACTCGTCGTCGCCCTGCGATTGGAGTAGAGTCATGAAGGTGTTAAAGGCGTGCCTTCCAGCAGTAACTGGGAAAACTCCTCGTCCCCCCAAAGGCGTCTCCGGCTGCTGTGGGGTGGTGTACGCCAACCCGGGTTGCTTCCCCAAACCCAAACCCGAGCCCGAGGCTCGGGCGGCGCCTGGGCTTGAGGCCAGCTTGGCTCGGGGGGATTTGGTGAAGCTGTTGTCCAAGTGGAAGTGGTTCAATAAGCCGACCCCAAAAATTCCTAAGAATAAGATTAAGAAACCTGAATGTAAGATATGCGATCTCGTGTCTCCGCAGGATTACTTCAATCTGCCCGAAAATTGTAGGAAGGGTTGAGGGTCTTTCAATTTCATCCTTTGTTGCTCTCTCTTTCTAATAAATTAGTGTAATCAATAAGTCATGTGTTCGACATTCATTCGAGATTAATGTACTTTTATTTATGAGATTTCCGGCCCAAAAATTCAAACTCAAACAAAAAATACAGTAAAATGTCACATCAAACACCATTCTTATCCAATCGAAAATACTAAACTCAAACTCAAAAAGTATATTTTCACCATATTGCTTTTATCACAACTTTTCAAATACTACTAATATCTTTAACAAATTTATAATTTGAACCCTTTATTAATTTCAAAGAAAATAAATTATTACAAGATAATCAATTATTAGAAATACGAAAAGATTATTGATTGCGTATTTATTAATTGAATAATTATTTAAATAATAAAGAAATTAAAAAAAATATGATATTAAGATTGTATTTATGTCAATGCTTGATTAATTTTTTTAAGTTTTAATTTAATTATAAAAATATAATAACTCCCTCTGTCCCATTTTAGTAGTCACGTTTCCCATTTTCGTCCGTCCCACTTTAATAGTCAAGTTTCTAAAAAAGGCAACTTTTTGACACTCAATAATAAAATATTAATTTCACTCAACTCATTCTACACTCACATATCTTGGTTATTGTGCCAAAAGCAAACGGAACTATTAATCTGGGACGGAGGGAGTAAAATATTAAATGGTACAAATGATAACAAATCTTTATGTAATTTTATTTATTCATACATTACTTTTTAGTAAATAATATTTATATTAATTATGATACTTAATTTATGTGCCCCTAATTTACTAATAAATATATTAAACTATACAATAAAAATACTTTAAAATAAAAAAAAATCTAAAATATGAAATTGAAATGATTTTAATTAAAAATACTCCACCAGTAATGATGACTAACGAATCAAGATAGATCTATTTTTTTTTTATTTTTTTTGTGTTGTTGCCTATTTCTATCAACCCATTCATTTTCTTATGCAATAATTTATTAAAAATTTCAGCAAACTTTAAAATTGATATCAATCCAAAAATATATTAAAATATTTTTCAGCAAAATATATATATACAGTGTTATTTCTCTTGAGCAAATATATTGATATATTTTTCAAATACTGCCGAGATTATGAAGACACAACAAATAAATTCATTCATACAAAATTAATTATTGAATATTTTATACAATATTTTCCTAAAATATAAAAATTAATTCTATATAATTAATAATTAAGAAAAATCAATCTAATTGATTTATGGATATTTCCCAAAACTATACATATTTCCTTTCTTCAAGTTTGAATTCAAATTATAGTGAAATATTATATAATATTTTACACAATAATTAATGAGTAGAATAATTAAATTAATGAACAATTAATGCAACTGAATATTACCATATATATAATATTTATAGATTTAAAAGTAATGAATTACTATGTATAAAAAATAGCGAGAGATATTTACTTAATAGTGAAATAGGTATTATTCAAATTTAGTCTAGTATGGAGCATATGGTAATTTCTTTGTGAAGTATGATCACATCAAAATAGACTTTCAAATTATCATCTTCATCAACCTCTAATCAAATGTGACTGCTTCACATACCTCTTTCTTCCTACGCATCTCATTTAATATGACAAAAACCATTAAATTATGTGTGAAGTTTCTAACTTAAACAAACAAACAGCGAACTCCACTGTGACCACCAAGAAATTTAGCGAGCAACTTGCAAGAAAGGTGGGAAAAAGATAAAGGAGATAAATATATATAGAAAGAAAAAAAGATATCAATTATGAACAAATTAAATATAAAATATAAATTTGGAAATTTTCCAGCCACCACCAACTAAGCTAGGTGCATGCATGTCTTTTACAAAGATCGACCATTTAATGAATTAATGATGCAGCCATTGAAAACATTAATTGAAATGTTGGCATTGTCTTATAAAGGATACAAACTATGAAATTTATCACTATGTGAAGGTGGTAAAATGGGACTGGAATTGCCCGTTAACCGGTCCGCCAGTTCACAGTTCGGAACCGAAACTATTTTTGGGTGGACCGGTTCGGGTTCAATGAAAAATTGGAACCGGAACCGGCGGTTTCGAACCATTGAACAGCCAAAATTTTAAATTAAAAAATTGAAAAATGGTTCCGAATTGACGGTTTGGTTTGAAACCCGCTACAGTAACGGACTGGTTAAAATTCTAATTTTTGGGAACTGGAACCGGAATCGTGACCACCTCTACCACTATGTATAAATAGAAGTTCCTAGTCCTCTTCTCCACACACCAACAAAAAGGAGAACAATCAAATTGTAAGGTTGAGTAGCAACTAGTAAGAATGAGTACAAAGTGTCACGTGGATTGATAAATTAAATATTATGTGCGAAGAGAAAAAAAAAAGGATATGAATTATGGAAAATTTAATCATAAAATAATCGATTAGGTGCATGCATGTTCTCGGAAATCCATGGGTTTGAATAGTAACTGTAGAAAGGAGCATAACTCCAAGATGTAATTACAAAAATTAAAGACTAGTTGCATTGATTTTGAACCAAATGGGATATCATAAAATCCATTATAAATAGGCACCAACGAAGTAGAAGTAGTAAACAAGTGTGGATCAATATAATTTTTTGAGAATGGCGAAGTCAGGCAGCAGCAGCAAGCTTATGGTAGTAGTATGCGCGGTAGCAGTAGCAGCAGCCATGATGATGGTAGCAGCAAATGCAAATGCACCGTCGATGGCGGCCGCCGACTCGTCGGCCACCTGCAATCCCAATAGAGCCATGAAGGTGGCATTGGCGTGCCTTACAGCAGTAACTGGGAAGTATCCTAGCTAGTCCCCCCACCCGCATCTCCGTTTTTATAGTATTGTGATCCGAAATTTTCTGGACTAGCCCCCTCGTAAACAAGAAAAAATGGATGAAAATAAGAAAAAAATATGATAAGAAGGAATTGAAGTCGAGTGGAGGCCAAAAAATTTCAGCCCCTGACAGAAATTTCCTGGATCCGTCACTGACGGCTGCTGTGGGGTGGTGGAGGCCAACCCGGGTTGCTTCCCCAAACTCAAACCCGAGCCCGAGGGCTCGGGTTTACGTCAGCTTGGCTGGGGGGGCTTTTTTGAAGCGGTTGTCCCAGTTGTTCAAGAAGCCGGTCACAAAACTATATCCTAAGATTAAGAAACTTGAGTGTAAGAAATGCGATGTCGTGTCTCTGCCGGATTACTTAAAACTGCCCCAGGAGTGTAAGAAGAAAAACTAGTTTTACTTAATTTGCTGGAGTTGAGGGTCTTTCAATTTCATCCTTTGTTACTCTCTTTTTTAAAAAAATGTGATCAATAAATTATGTGTTCGACATTCGTTCGAGATTAATGTATTTTTATTTATGAAATTTCCCGTTAAGTGATTTAATGAGTGTATTTTTGGGTGGGGTGCACTAAAAAAAATGCGGATTTGAGACGGAATAACGACAGACCAAAAAATGAGTCGCCATTTTCCGATAATTTAGAGACGGATGTGCGACGATTTTTTTTTTTAATATTACAAAATTTAGCAAAAATTTGCGTCTTTAATCCGTCGCAAAATTCATTAAGAAACAGAAATTCCGTCCCAAAAAAAATTTGATAAAATTAATCTATCGCAAATCTGTCGCAAAATAGTAATATATGTAGAACTTATGAAAAATTAAGTTATAGCCTATAGGACATATAATGATGTATTTATATCTCTGTTGCAAAAATCGGCGCCTAGGACCGCCTAGGCGCCGATTAATCGCTAGTCGGAGGTCCACCGATCCGATAAACGTGAAATCGTTGAAAAAACCGATTTTTTTTCTAATCAGTGCCTAGACGGCGATTAATCGGGCTAGGCGGACTAGGCGGATGGGATTAATCGGGCTAGGCGGCGATTAATCGGATTAATCGGCGATTAATCGAAAAAAAATCGGTTGGTATAAATTTTAACTACAAATTGAATTTAAAATCTTAATATTAAAAAAATACAAATTAATTTTTTTTAAAAAACATAAAATTAAAAGTAAAAGTGTAAAATCTAATTTTAACACAATTTCCAAATCCCAAATCTAAATAAAAATTCACATTCACAAGTCACGACTCACGACTGTTCACGGCCGCACGCCATTCTCCTCCACCCACGGCCTCCAACGCTTAGGCGTGTCTGTTGCAGGAACATTTAAACTTTAGTTTATGATTTATTTTTAAATGTGACAATGTTTGTTGCAGGTATATTTAGACTTCGTTCTTTGCTCTTATTTTGGAATGATTTGAATTTTGAGGATGTTTGTTTGTTGCGGGAATATTTAAACTTTTGTTTATAATTTGCTTTTATTTGGGATTTTGCTTTAAATGTGAGAATGCTTGTTGAGGAATATTATTTGAGAGATATATATAAAAGTGTTGAAATCTTACTTGCATTTTAAAAATATAATATGTTGGTAAGATTTTTTATATATAACCTGAGATATATAAAAATAAAAAATAAAAATAAGTAAACCGCCTAGAACCCGACTAGTCCCCGCCTAGACCGCTTAGGCGCTAGGCCCCCCTCGGCCGCCCAACTAGCGCCTAGCGATTTTTACAACATTGATTTATATGTATATTCTATATTTTAATAGTTGAAGTATTCTTTAATTTATATTATTTTTAAATTATATTTGATAGAATATATTAATAATTTATTATAAAATATATTGATACGGTTAATTCTAAATATCATATCAATTAAGAATAAATTTAATTGCATCATAATATATCAATAATTATAATATAAAAAACTTAATTAGTGATAGTTTGAATTAATTTATTTTTCATAACATAATTAAGATTAGTATTCATTAAAATATTTCCAAAATTAGTAATATATAAAAATTTAAAACCATTTGATTTGCCATTGAAAAACGAAATATCTGCAACAAATTATGGAATTCGTTAAAACTCCAACGTGATTTAAATATTTTAGATATTATAAATATGAGTATTTTAAGACTTCTATCACTACTTCATTATTAGGCTATATTTTTTAACGAATAGCCAATTCATCTTTTTGTAGCAATATTTTATTTATTTTAGCGGTGCGGATGTTTTTTTTTTTTTTTTGTTATGAATAACTAATTCATTTTTTTTTAAGTAGTGAGAATATTGAATACATTGTTTTCGACTTGGGAAGGAAAATGTTTTGAATTACAAAGTATCAATAGTTTTTTGTTTTTTATTTTAATTTGTGAATTCATTTTCTCATGTTTTTTCTTCAATTATGTAATGTTTTAGCATTTAGGATTAATATGCATGCGGTACTTATAATTAGTAATATTAATTATTTATATGTAAAAACAAAATAATTTGTATTAATTAACTATAAATAACAATCACTGTCGAGAGCCAAAATGAAGGATCACACAAAAATAGATCTAGTTTTTAAATTTGATGATGTTAGACATTTGCGATGTTAAACTTTTACAAAGTTTAA
>JAPKLW010000579.1:384731-403002 GCA_026898455.1 Plectranthus barbatus | reverse complement strand
TAACATTAACAAGCATTTTGGTAAATTCGGGCACTACATTTTATCAAAATTATCATCTTCATCAACCTCGTAATCAAATTTCACATACCTCTTTCTTCCTTCACAATACATTCCATTAAGTTACGTGTGAAGTTTCTAACTTCAACAAACAATTAAACAACGAACTCTGTGACCACCAAGCAATTTAGCGAGCAACTTGCAAGAAAGGTGGGAATAAAAATAAAGGAGATAAATATATAGAGAGAAAAAATATATCAATTATTAACAAATTAACTATATATAAAATATAAATTTGGAAATGTTTCGGCCACCACCGGTGACGGATCCAGAAAATTTCTATGAGGGGGGCTGAAATATATATATTTTTTTGTCTCCACTCGACTTCAATCCCTTCGAATCATATTTTTTTCTTATTTTCATCCATTTTTTCTTCTTTACGAGGGGGGTTAGTTCAGAAATTTTTTGAATCACAATACTATAAAAACGAAAAAAATTTCCGGCTAAGGGGGCTAGAGCATGCATACATGTCTTTTACAAAGATCGATCATTTAATGCATTAATGATCGATGCAGCCTTCGGAAACATTAAGTGAAATGTTGGCATCCTTTTATAAAACATAATCACTATGTAGAGGCGGCCAAATGGAACCGAAACCGCCACCTGCAATTCGGAATCAGAATCGGAACCACTTTTGGGCGAGCCGGTTCAGGTTCAACGAAAAATTGGAAACGGAACCGGCTGTTTCAAACTATTGAACCGCCAAAATTTTAATTCGAAAAAATTGAAAAGTGGTTCTGAATCGAAGGTACTTTTACAGTAATGAGCCGGTTAAGGTTCCAATTTTTGTTGGAACCGAAACTAGAACTGCAACCTATTGAATTATCCCACATCGACCATGGACTTGAGAATATACCACTAGATAATCGTGAAGGTCACTTCTTCTAACAAGCCGATTTTGTAGGGAGAAGTAGGGATCTTTACACAATCGTAGCCCCTCTATCACTATATATAAATAGAGGTTTCTAGTCCTCATCTCGAAGGAGAACAAGCAACTTGTAAGAATGAGTAGCAACTAGTAAGAATGAGTACAAAGGGTCAAGTGGGTTGATAAATATTATATATTAAAGAAAAAAAAAGAAAAAAAAAAGGAGAACAAGCAACTTGCAAGAATGAGTAGCAACTTGGTGCATGCATGTTGTCGGAAAGCCATGGGTTTGAATAGTAACTGTGTAGAAAGGAACAAAACTCCAAGATTTGATCACGGGCCACTCTTAAAAATTAAAAGAATCGCATTATTTTTTAACCAAATGGGATACCATAAAATCCATTATAAATAGGCACCAACGAAGTAGATTTGTTAAGAATGGCGAAGTCAGGCAGCAGCAAGCTTATGGTAGTATGTGCGGTTGCTGCAGCCATGATGGTTGTGGCCAGGGCCGGCCCTGAGGCCGTGCGAGAGGTGCGCCGCACCGGGGCCTCCGAATGAGAGGGGCACCATTTTTGAAAAATATGTATAGTAGTAATGTTATGCTAATTTATCTTAGTACACATTTAAAAAAAACTAATAAAAAATTGAGTTTTTAGCTTAACTAAATAGATTAACAAAAAATTATAATTTATATTTATCCTAACACAGATATTCAGTTCAATCTAAATTAAAAAATGAGACAAGATATTAAGATTTATTTGTTCAATTATATGAGTATGATGATATCTGTTACTAATTAAAAACAAATATTCACAGTCATTCTTTTCAAAAATAAAATGTCTCATCATCTAAATGTTACAGTAGTTAGGTAATTCTTAATTTATTTTTGTTTTTTTCATACATATATAGCATTTATCTTTGATGAATTTTGTCAAATTTCACAACTACGTGGTTTTAGATTTTTTGTGCATTGTTGACTAGTTTACTTGCATAGATTTAAATTCTTACATGATATTTTGTTTGATTTTTTTTAGAATTAAGTTATTTTAAAACTTTTTTTAATTTCCAGTCGTTGTTTCATAAACTAAACACCATGCGATATATATCTTTTACACCGCTTTAGATAAATTAACTTATTTTAAAAGATTGAATAATTTCATACATATGACAATATCCGTTATTGTTGCATAAGTTAGGAATTTTTTTTCAAAATTTAAGTTATTGAAATATTATATGCAATCGAGTATGCCACAATAAATATTGAGAGAACTTGTTTTGACATAATGTTAAATATTAGATTTTATTAATATTCTTATTTATAATTTAAAAAAATAGGACATCATTTTTCTTGTTTGCACAGGGCCTCCAAAATTATAAGGCCGGCCCTGGTTGTGGCGGCGGCAATGGCCGACGTCGGCGATGCAGCCGCCACCTGCAAAGCTAATGTCGGAGGCCTGGTGACTAAGTGCTACCGAGCAGTAGTTGCGGATAAGAAATACCGCGAGCATCCCAAACCCGAATGCTGTGAGGAGGTGAAGGCCTTCATGCCTTGCTTCTGCAAAAGCAAACACGTTTCTCAGCCCGACATCAGCTTGGGAAACGCGGCCAAGGGTTTTGTGGAGAGGTTGAAAAACTTGATCAAAAAAAAGTTCACGAAGCCCGAGCCTAAGGATCCGAGCCGCGAGATACCCAAGGTGTCTCTGCCGGCTATCATGGCGCTGCCGGAGAAGTGTGGGCATCGTTGCAGGAGTTGAGAGAGTTAAAAGTTAAACTTCTTGAATATGAATTTCTTTTATCAACCTTAGTTGCTTTCTGTTTGTAATAAAATAAACCTTCTCTTCAAGAAAAGGTTCTTGAAAGGTTATATATAAGCCCAAATAAATTACAACCTTTTGTGGTTTTGTGACCATATCTCAGTTATTTTTCTTGAACTCGCCTTGTAATAAACCTTTTTCTTCGCGTGTTGTCAATAAAAGTTAACATACTATAAATATGCATTATGACAAGTATTAAATGTTTGGAGTTTTATCGATCGAGTGTTGGGACCGAAACTCCAACATTAGTATGATATTGTCCGCTTTGGGCCGAGCACAAGCCCGCACGGATTTGTTTTTGGGCATCTCCGAAAAGGCCTCATACTAATGGAGTTCATTGTGGACTTATAAACGAATGAGTTTTCCTTTCATTTGTCGTTGTGGGATATGGGGTTTGACAACCCCCAACATCTAGAACCCGAAAGATAATTTAATTATCAATTCAAGACCCGAAAGATTAATTCTCAATTCAGGACCTTAAAGACAAAAAGTCTCAATCCAGGACACGGAAGATCAAACAATTCTCAATTTCGGATCTTGAATTGACAAATAATCTTTCAAATCCTGAATTGATTATTAAACTATTTTTCGGATCCTGAATCTACAATTCTCCTAAATCGTTTCAATAGGGAAAACCCTTAATATGTTTCAATTCATATTGAGTCATTTATTAAATACCACGTGTAGATGACGTGGCTTGTATTTTTTTTTTAAAAAAATTATAATTTCATAAAACCATGTCATTTTAATTTTTACTTTTTCAAAACAATGATTAATGTATCCGTTCTAATTTACATTATTTTCTAAAGGCAAAAATTTGCGTTAGGCACGCTTAAATGGTTTAGGCGGGTTTTATTCATACTCAAATGGGTTCACCCACTCAAATAGAGTTTATTAAAATCCCTAATTAGGGTATATTAAATGAATTTGAATTTGAGTTAATGGATAAAACCCGCCTAAATAATTAGGCACGTCTAACCTCAGACCTTCCCTTTTTTAAAATATAGATATATTTTCACAAAGGCGAGGAGGATAGGGACCGACGGAGTAGAGGAGAGGGAGAGGGGTGGCGGGGTTGGGAGGGATGAATAGAAATTTTTTAAAAAAATGTTATTTTTAATTAAAAGGACATAGTTTTATGAAATTATAGATTAAGAAAAATAAGTATCATTATCATCGACACGTGACATTTAACGAACGGCTCAGCATAAAATTAACACTGTTATTAATAGAGAATATTAATTTTAACTTAACAAAACTAAACATTAGGATATATTTTCCCAAAAAATGAAAATGAAACAAAATTTCATAATTATAAATACTTTAAGATATATGGAAGAGTTTTCCCTTAGTCAATATAACTAATGCAGTATTTTTATTTTGTTAAAGAATCAAGGGGTCTAGTTTCTTAAAAAAACTCTTTACCATCAAAAGTAGTAATAACTAATAAGTGATTCATGAATAATTTATTTATAGGGCATATAAAGATAGATTTATATGTGATTTTATATTTTGATAGCTGAAATATTCTTTAATTTATATTATTCTTAAATTACACTTGATACAATATAAAAATGATTTGTTATTAAATAAATAAATAAATACGGTAGGAGATCAAGATTAAATGAACTGCATCATATTATATAAATTATTATAATATAAAAAATTCAATTAATTTCAAAGAGTCTAGCGATGCAAACATAAAATCTAAAAACAAACATAAAGCCAAGTTGAGAAAAATACAAATAGTTATAGTGGTTCAGGATTTTAGTATCGATTGAGGTTCGATTTGTTTGAAAAAACAAAATCTATGAATTTGTATTGAGATTGAAGAAATTGAGAATTAGAAGGATGAATAAAAATGTGGAATTGATATGAAGCTACGGGAAAAAGTAACAAGTAAAAAGTAGGTAGGGTTTTTTCTTCCTCCCTTTACAAAAAATAAAAATAAAATAATAATAATAATAATAATACCTATTTATGACCTTAACTATCATCCCTAAGAATTTAGGGATAATGGTGGTTGATTTTCCTAATTTCTCTTCCTTTGATCAAGTCTTCTTTGATCGAGTCTCTATTTAGACTATTGGGCCTTGACAAAATGAGCAGCTGTAGCACTTTGATTTTCGCAACATTCAATTCATGATTCGGCTTTAATATATGAATCTGGCCCAAATAATCTTGGGCACAATAGTACCCCTACGTCAACTCTATCTCTCACTCGAAGAAAATCCACTAAATCCAATTGTAAGCTATATCTCTCAACATAATACAACCATAGTTCTTCTCACATGCATATGATTAAATTTCTACAACTTAATCACTTCTACACAAGTTGGTTGACTTTACCACAATCTTTAGTCGTTAGGCACGACTCTTTTTCCCGTAACTTCTGCTATCCACAAAGCTCGCCTCTAATGTGAAGGATAACTTCAGTTGATCTTCTCACCTATTAAGTTTTATAATACTTCTGAACGTTATGAAATCACAATATGTAAACGTGTTGATTTTTCTAGAGTCAGCAATATCCTTCTTCTTCTTAAGTCGGCATATAGCTATGAACTTCTAATCACGTGTCCAGATGACAAGACATTATCGAGGAATCCCAAGGAAAATAGAGAGAGATATGAGATTTAAACGATTCTTCTCGTATGTTTCTGTACTCAATCATCTCTCATTCAATCATTAATTGAATGCTATCTTTTTTTTTTAATAATTCCATTAGGGTATTTACAAACTCGCCGTTTGAATTCTCTTCGTTTATAAAGGTTGATGAGACTCCAAATTTTTGACATGTCTCCGTTGAAATGCTGTATTGGTTTTGTGATATTCTGTTTCTCATAACTGTCAACTCTTCAATTATGGATATGAGTTGAACTAGATCATCTCTCCATTCAGTTCTTCGTATGATCAAAATCTTCTGTTGGTTGAACCTAAAGTACTATTACAACACTCAAAACTTACAAATACATTTAATGACCTATTTAGATCGAGTCATTTCTACTCCCTCCGTCCCGGGTCTCTTGAGACGTTTGATCGGGCACGGAGGTTAAGAAAAAGTGATTATAAGAGTTAGTGGGGTAGGATTAGTAGGTTAATGATTAGGAGAGATAGTGGGGTATGAGAGATAGTGGGGTAGAAGTAGAGTAGGTTTAGTGGGTAATTAATTAATAAAAACTTTCCAAAAAAGGAAACGTTGCAAGTGTTCTGGGACGGACCAAAAAGGAAAACATTGCGAGTGTCCTGGGACGGAGGGAGTATATAGAAATCAGTAGACAGAAGATTTTTGACAATCATCGAAATTACATAATTCCTAACATTAATCGAAGAAGTAGCTAGTATTTGTTAGCACATCACCAAATAGATGGTAATTGTTGAGGATGCTTTATTCGTGTAACGTATGCATGGTGAATATGGAGTCTGGGAGGACGCTCGCATGCAACGGCTGCTTTATTTTATTTCTTTTATCGCATATGAAATAAACGTGTTTGTATCGCATGTTACGTTTTCATTCTGTTACATTTCACGTGCCCCTCATGTGTTGGGTACGGTCGTTCTTCTATTTCCTTTTAATACTCATTTTGCTCTGTAATTCTTATGAGCTGGATAAATGAAATTACGTTCATCTTCTACATTTTTCCGAACTTTAATACGGTATCTTTAGCCAGGTTTTGATCATGTGTTCTTGCTTTTATGGGAAGAAGGAAAACCCGACAACAAAAGGAGTCATGGCGGAAGGTGCTTGCAGACGAGCAAGGTGGTGAATCTTCCACATACGACGATCAGTTGTCCGACGACAACCCGTTCTCTTCGATCGACGGTGACGATCGTGAGCACGTCCCTCGTGAAGATATGGCTGACAATCATCCACACCCAAATACTCAGGGTGTGCTTTCCATTCATCCCAACGACCACACGTCTCTGCAATTGGTTCCGATTGTTCTCACAGGTAATAATTTCTTTACCTGGAGCCGTTGCATCAAGTGGGCTTTGAGTGGTAGAAATAAGCTTCGCCTCATTGATGGTTCTTTTCCTGAACCACCACTTAATTCTCCCATTTATAATGCTTGGATTCAAGCAGATTACATGGTTTATACGTGGATATTAAATTCTGTGTCTAAGGATTTGGCACCTGGTTTCCAATACATTGATAGTGCAGCTAAGTTATGGGCAGAGCTTGCATCTAGGTTTGATAGATGTAGTGGTCCTAAACTTTATCAGCTGGAGCGTGAATTGGCGAACTGTATGCAAGGATCGCAGACAGTTATTAATTACTTCAATTCTCTCAATACACTCTGGGATGAAATAAGTCTGCTTACTACGCAGTTTGAATACCATTGTACATGTGGTGCTTTGTCTAAGATTGAAGATAAGAAGAGAACCATGAAATTTCTGTTGGGATTGAATGATACTTTTGATGCGGTTCGTAGTCAGATTCTATTATTGGATCCTTTACCTACTGTTAGCAAAGCGTATTCGATGGTGTTGCAGGATGAGGATCATAAGCGTGCAGCTTCACAGCATGTAGCACCCACAGATATGGCTATGTACACTTCCAATCGGCAGCCTACTAGTGGTAGTAGACCGCGAAAACCAGGGGTGCCGATCAAACCTTGGTTGAGTAAGGAAGAGAGAAAGAAACTGAAATGTAACCATTGTGGTGGAACGGTCATGAAGCAAAGGAATGCTTCAAGTTACATGGCTATCCTGAATGGTATAAAGGGCCGAGACCAAAACATGAGTCAGGACATGTATTCAATGTGAATCAAAGAGAAGCTGATTCATCCACAGAGCCTGATGTAGACATGGACAAGTTTCTAGAAGACAAAATCACAAAATGCCTTCAAAAACTCAAAGTTGAGGAAGAGAAGGTTAACATGCTTACCCAAGATGAAGCTGCCGATGATCCTTTTAGCAATTTTGATAGTCATTACATCTTTGGAGTTTCAGATATGATCAATCAGAAACAATGGATTATAGACTCTGGAGCAAATGTTCATCTGTGCTGCAATGCATCCATTATGCACGATATAATGCCTTTGGACGTTCCTCAAAGAATTCATTTGCCCGATGGAAGTACTACTTGGATTCACTCAGCAGGCAAGGTCAATTTGTCCTCTGACTTGTGTCTTGGTAAAGTGCTTTTGGCTCCTTCTTTTACTCATAACTTAATATCAGTTGCTCAACTAATTTGCGACTTGAATGTGAGGTGCATATTCAATGATACTCACTATTTGATCCAGAAGAAAGAGTCAGATCACATTGTGGGAATAGGAAAGATACAAGGGAAGATTTATATCATGTCACAACAACTATCTCTTCCTGTTAATGCATTGCCTGATAGGCTGATACCAGGAAGTTGTTTGTTCTTGATTGGCACATACTGCTCGGCCATGCATCTTTATCTACTATGAAGCATATTCCTGGAGTTAAGCAGCTTTGTTCCACAAATAATAATGAAGCAATTACTGGTTGTGAGGTCTGTCATCAAGCAAAGCAAAGTAGGGATGCCTTTCCTTCTCAGGGACATAAATCAGACACGGCTTTTGAGTTGGTTCATATGGATTTATGGGGTCCTTATAAAGCAAATTCAGTCACCAATACAACTTACATGCTCACAATTGTTGAGGATTTTAGCCGATGTACCTGGATATTTCTGTTGCATTCTAAACAGCAGGTGCCCGATGTGGTGAGTGGTTTTTTGAAGATGGTGGAGACACAACTCAATGTTAAGGTGAAGAAAATAAGAAGTGATAATGGGACGGAGTTTGTCAACAAAAGAATGTTAGAATTGTTCACAGAAAAGGGTATTCTCCATCAAACCACTTGTGCCTACACCCCACAGCAGAATGGTGTGGTTGAGAGAAAGCACAGATCCCTCTTACAAACAGCTCGGGCACTCATGTTTCAGAGCAAATTACCACACAAGCTTTGGCCATATTCTTTACTACATGCAACATGGATTTTAAATAGACTGCCTGCTGCCAACCTTGATTGGAAGAGTCCATATTCTATGCTCTTTAATAAAGAAATGTCTCATGATAATTTTGTGCCTTTTGGATGTCTTTGCTATGCTGTGGAAAACACACCATGAAAGCATAAGTTCGACAGTCGCAGCATCACCTGTGTTTCCCTTGGGGCTGCATCTGGTAAGAAGGGTTACACCCTTTATGATATGCATAATGAGAGAATTCTACACAGCAGGGATGTTCACTTCATTCCTCATAATTTTCCTTTCCATCACCCTTCACCTCCACCTGCTTCTTTGTCTTCTGCCACACCTCCTATTGTCTATGTCTCTCCTAAAACCACTGACTTTTCCACATCACCAGATACATCTACTACTGCACCTTTACACTCACCTCATTCCCCTAATATCACTGAATCTGTTCCACCTACACCAGATACACCATCCTCGAGACATTCCCAGACCCAATTACAAAATTCTCATTCAAAGGGAAAGAAGAACCATCAAACCACCTTCCTGGACAAAGGATTTTATAGCCCCTTGTTTGGATCAGCTATCTCTCACTGCTTCCCTAGAGGTATCATCTCTCACTCCTTTAACTTTTCCCTATGTCACTTCATCCTCTTTTACTCCATCCTTTGTTGGATTCCTTGTTCATGTGTCTGATCTTAAAGAACCACAATCGTATACTGAAGCTAGTCAATATGTGGAGTGGGTAGAGGCCATGAATGATGAGCATAATGCTCTTAAGTCTAATGGTACCTGGACTCTTACTGATCTACCACTAGGTAAAACTGCCATAGATTCTAAATGGGTGTACAAGGTTAAGCTAAAATCAGATGGTTCAATCAAAAGATTTAAAGCACGATTAGTTGCTAAGGGCTTCAAACAACAATACGGACTAGAATATGAAGAAGTGTTTTCACCGGTTGCTAAACATGTTACAGTTAGACTTTTGCTCACCATTGTTGTTTCTAAAGGGTGGTTTATACATCAAATTGATGTGAATAATGCATTTCTACATGGGTTTTTATCTGAAGACATTTATATGTCACCTCCTCAGGGCTTTCATGAAGCGGCTCCTGGTCAAGTTTGTAAGCTTGTGCGTAGTTTGTATGGTCTCAAACAGGCTTCCCGTGAGTGGAATGTTGAATTTACGAGGTCCCTATTGCAGTTTGGCCTGATGCAATCCTCTCATGATTCTTGTTTATTTGTCAACTTGTCCGGGCCAACTAAACTGGTCATTCTTATATATGTGGATGACGTTCTGATTGTTGGATCAGATTTAGATGCCATTACTGCTCTGAAAGATTATTTGCACTCTCAATTTACCATTAAAGACCTTGGAGAGGCGCGCTACTTCCTTAGTATGGAACTAGCTCGTGGGGATGAGGGTTTGTACATTTGCCAACGCAAATATGTTTTGGATATTATAGAGCAAGCCGGTTTGTTAGGCTGTCGAGTTACTAATACTTCTCTTCCATCTGGTGTTGATCTAGCCACTACAGCTTCTCCACCGTTTGAAAATGCTGAACAATATCGGAAGCTTATTGGACAGTTATTATATTTGAGCTTGACACGACCAGATCTTGCCTTCGCTACACAGCAGCTCAGCCAATATGTTGGTTCCCCTCGGCACATTCACTGGGATAGTGCCCTGCACGTGTTGCGATATCTTAAATCTAATCCCTCACTTGGTCTATTTTTGCCAGCTCGTAATTCTCTCAACTTGGTGAGCTACTCGGACGCGGATTGGGGCACTTGTAAAGATTCTCGCAGATCACTCACTGGATTCTGTATTTTCCTTGGCTGCTCTCTTATATCATGGTGATGCAAGAAGCAATCCACTATTGCCTTATCAAGCGCAGAAGCTGAGTATCGAGCGCTTAGTTCCACTGCCAAGGAATTACAATGGTTGTCCTACTTGTTCCAAGATCTGCACGTCCCATTTCAGCTTCCTTTTCCTCTCTATTGTGATAATCTTGCAGCGCTTCAGATCACTCGTAACCACGTGTTCCATGAGCGTACCAAGCACATTGAGCTTGATTGTCACCATGTGCGAGGTCTTTACAAATCTGGTTTTCTTGATCCTACACATGTTCGCAGTGATCTCCAGCTCGCGGATTTCTTCACTAAACAGCTCTCGGGTCCGCGTTTTCGTCGTCTTCTATGCAAGATGGGTGTGGTGGATCTCCACCGCCTCCATCTTGGGGGGGGGGGGTGTTGAGGATGCTTTATTCATGTAACGTATGCATGGTGAATGATAGGGTTTTAATATTTACCTTGAAAATAAACCTTTATTGAAAGAACTATATATAGAGTTTACAGAGATACGAAAAGATCTAAAAAGATAAATATAAAACCCTAGAATACATAATAAATCTATCTAGAAGATATGATAAAATTATCGTTAATACCCCCCCTCAAGCTTGAGTCAGCAACTGCACTACTCGGAGCTTGTCTCGAAAGAACTCAAATAATGGACGAGGTAACGATTTGGTGAAGATATCGGCCACTTGTTGATCAGATGGGAGATGCGTCGTTACTAATTTTCCATCCTGGACTAGTTCATGAACAAAGTGATAGTCAATGTCTATGTGTTTAGCACGTTTATGAGCGACAGGATTGTGAGTGATGAAGATGGAGCTGTTGTTGTCGCAAAATAGTTTTGGAGGATCTGAGAGCTTGACGCGAAGCTCACCAAGGACAGAAACGGTCCATTGAATTTCGGCAGCAGTGTTGGCCATAGCCCTGTATTCTGATTCGCAGCTCGAACGAGCTACAGTTGGTTGCTTTTTGGCGCTCCATGAAACCAAATTTCCAGCAAAATAAATTGCATAGCCATAGGTGGATCTACGGGAGTTCGGGCACCGAGCCCAATCAGCATCAGAGTAAGCGAGCAGGCTGCAAGCTGAATGCCGGGAGAAAGAGAGACCAAGAGATAAAGTACCTTTAATACAGCGAAGAATACGCTTGACTGCACAAAAATGCTCAACAGTGGGCTGCTGTAGAAATTGACTGACGTGATTAACAGCATAAGAGATGTCAGGTCGTGTAATAGTAAGGTATTGTAAAGCCCCAACGACAGAACGGTAGCGTGTGACGTCTTCAAACGGCTCACCGTCGGATGTGAGGGCCACGCCTGCTGGAAGAGGGGTCGAAACTGGTTTGCTGTCGAGAAGCTCAGTGCGCTTGAGAATGTCTGTCGCATACTTAGCTTGCGAGAGAGTCAAGCCGTCGGTTGTATAGGTAACTTCAAGACCTAGAAAGTAGCTCAACCGGCCCATATCCTTAATAGCAAACTCCGAGTGCATGCGCCGAATGAAATCCGAAACATGAGACGTATTATTTCCAGTCAAGATAATATCATCAACATAAACAAGAAGAAATAATAAGGAAGATCCACGGCTGTAGATAAAAAGAGAGGTATATGCACGACTGCAAGAAAACCCTAGCGAGAGCAAGAAGGCACTTAATCGCTGAAACCAGGCGCGCGGGGCCTGTTTAAGACCGTATAGAGCTTTAGTCAGGCGACATACATAATTTGGACGAGACGCATCTGTGAATCCCGGCGGCTGCTCCATATAAACGGGTGAAGATAGAACACCATTCAAGAATGCATTTTTGACATCCAGTTGGTGAAGATTCCAACCATGATGCACAGCAAGAGAAAGAATAATACGGACGGTTGCGGCCTTGATAACAGGGCTGAAGGTGTGTGAGAAAGTCCATACCTGGAATCTGAGAGAAGCCCTGAGCGACGAGACGCGCTTTGTGATGTTCAATTGAGCCATCAGAGCGAAATTTAGTTCGGAAAACCCACTTGGAACCCACAATGTTTGTATTCGGAGGCCGTGGGACCAAGGACCAAGTATTATTCTTATGCAGTGCGCTCATCTCCTCAGTCATGGCTGCGTGCCAAACAGGATCCTTGAGAGCCGTCTTGTAGCTGCGTGGTTCGACCGAGTTAAGAAGGGCGAGATGCAGCACCGTGCATGCATTGAATGCAAGGTGCCTAGGTTTAAAAATACCGGCTCTGGCCCGCGTGATCATAGGATGAGGAGGTGGCTGGTTTTGCTGGTCAGCCGCAACTGGTTCGGCAGGAGGCGGTTCGGCCGGCTGCGGTGGCGAGGGCGCTGGTGGAGTGACCTCGGCGGTAGCCGGACAAATAGAACAGGGCGCATGCGAAGAGGGCTCGGCAGGCGAGGCAGCTACACGGGAATGCCGAGGATGCACAACCGAAGAAGTCCGAAGAACTGGCTCAATAAAAGAAGAAATATCAATCTGAGATATAGAAGTACCGGTGGTCGTTCGAGCCATAGGGAAGAGAGACTCGTCAAAGCGAGCGTGCCTCGTGATATAAACTTTCGAAGTTGTAATGTCGAGGCACTTGAACCCTTTGTGATGTGATGAATATCCAGTAAATACACAAGGAATGCTGCGTGGTGAGAACTTGTTGGAATCATAATCGCGGAGACAGGGATAAACACGACATCCGAAGGGATGAAAATTCCCGTAGTTAGGTAGAGAGCCTGAAAAGGTGAAATACCATCCAAAGGAACTGCAGGAAGTCGATTAATAATATATGCAGCAGTAGAGAAAGCATCAACCCAGAGGTGAAGCGGAAGGTGAGATTGAAACAGCAGAGTAAGACCAGTTTCAGTGAGATGACGATGCTTACGCTCAGCACGACCGTTCTGAGCAGGAGTATACGGACAAGATAAAGTATGATGAATACCTTTCTGAAGAAAAAAATCTCGGACTGCATGATTAGTGAACTCTGTTCCACCATCGCTTTGAAATCGTTTGATGGTGGTGGAAAACTGATTTTCTACAAAAGCCACAAAAATCTTGAGGTGTGCAAAGAAATCAGATTTCCTATGCAGGGGATAAAACCAGGTAAATCGACTGAAGTCGTCAACAAAAATCACATAATAACGAAAGCCAGCAGAAGATGTTATGGGCGCAGGGCCCCATAAGTCACAATGAATAAGATCCAATATGCGAGAAGAACGTTTTTCATTTAATTGAAAAGGCAAACGAGCACTTTTAGCACGTTGGCAAGGAGAACAAAGCAGAGGTTTAGGTAAACAGGAAGTAACTGAAATATGTCCTTGTTTACATAACAGAGAAATAGAATCAAAAGACACGTGGCCAAGCCGATGATGCCATAACTCGAAGGATGCACGCAGAACATTCTTCTTTAGCTGGGAGAGGAACGACTGCTCAAAGTGATCAAGGGTGTACAGACCCGCATTGCGTCGACCTCGGGCAAGAACTTCCTTTGTGTGTCGGTGCTGAATGGTAAAATATTTATCGGAGAACATAAAATCAACCGGATAATCAGTGGTTAGTTTACTGACAGATAATAGCTTCTTAGTCAAGGAAGGAACCACCAAGACATCAAGAAGCTTAATAGAATTCGAAAATTGAGTAGAACCAATGTGAGAAATAGGTAAAATAGCACCATTACCAACGGCTACTTGATCTGAGCCGGAATAGGGTCGAGCGACATCAAGGCTGCCAATATCAGGAGACATATGAGCTGAGGCACCGGTGTCGACATACCAATCTGATGGATTATCCGGAGAGATAGAACAACTACTTTGAAAAGCCTCAGCAAGATTCGCTTTGGGTGCCGGCAAGTAGCGATCTGGACAATGATTGGCATAGTGACCATTCTGACGACAGATCTGACAGTGAGGAGGGCGCTTATTGTTAGAGCGTCCGCGGCCACGTTTGGAATTGTTGTAGTTGTTATTGTTGTTGCGAGAGCCATTAGGGTTTCCGGCGCCGCGCCCTTGTGATGAAGAAGGTTTCTGAGTCTGCCCATAAAACGCAGCCGGAGCGGTAGACTGAGAGTCCATAGAGTCCTGAAAAATAGAAAAACTTTCCGCCTTGGATACAAGATCACGAAAGGTCGGAAGATGAGTAAGAGCCATCTGCGCAATAGAAAAAGCAGAAAAAGAGGGACCAAGACCACGAAGGAACCAGTGAGCCTTATCCGTATCATCGACGGGTCTACCAATAGCTGCCAATTGATCACATATAGATTTGAAGTCCTTGGCATACTCAGAGACAGGACGCGAACCGCGCTTTAGGGTTTGTAGTTCATCCCGTAGTTGTAACTCTCGTGTTTTTGACTTGTTGCTAAAAGCACTTTCCAGCGCCATCCAAACAGAGCATGAGGTCGAACAACCGAGGACCTCGGCCATAGCTTCCTCTGTCAGAGTCGACAAGAGTAAGCTGAGAAGTTTCTGATCTTGATGCAACCAAGCCGAGTATGCAGGGTTCGGCGAGGGATGTCCGGACGACGAAGCAAGAGTAGGTGATGGGGGATTGAGAGAGCCATCGACATACTTGAAAAGGTCCTGACATGTGAGCAGCGGAACAACTTGAGAACGCCATAATAAGAAGTTGGAGGATGACAACTTGATCGTTATCATATGTACCAGCGTGGAAAGAGGAAGAGAATCTGAATCTGGAGCCATGAGCATGCGGCAACAGGCGTTCGGCAGAGAGAATAAGCGAGGCCGAAAGTTCTGGGCAGTCGGCGAGGGGATGCGCGCGACGACGTGCGAAAAGAAAGCGCACGTACACGGCTAGAGAGCGCGGAAGGGCTGCGCGCTGAGGACGAGCGCACGGAGGACGGCGCACGTAGGGTTGCGCACGTAAGGCTGCGCTCGGAGGGCGCACGCTGAAGTCGGCGGCGTGAAGGAAAAAAAAATTTCCGGGGGCGCACGTAGGGTTGCGCGAGTAGGAGACGATCGGAGGAGGGGAGAGGATCGTATCAGGCTGATACCATGATAGGGTTTTAATATTTGCCTTGAAAATAAACCTTTATTGAAAGAACTATATATAGAGTTTACAGAGATACGAAAAGATCTAAAAAGATAAATATAAAACCCTAGAATACATAATAAATCTATCTAGAAGATATGATAAAATTATCGTTAATAGTGAATATGGAGTCTGGGAGGACGCTCGCATGCAACGGCTGCTTTATTTTATTTCTTTTATCGCATATGAAATAAGCGTGTTTGTATCGCATGTTACGTTTTCATTCTGTTACATTTCACGTGCCCCTCATGTGTTGGGTTCGGTCGTTCTTCTATTTCCTATAAATACTCATTTTGCTCTGTAATTCTTATGAGCTGGATAAATGAAATTACGTTCTTCTTCTACATTTTTCCGAACTTTAATGTAATTTCGTTTTGAAACAAAATCACATCAAAATAGACTTTTCAACGTATCATCTTCATCAACCTAGCTCAAATGTGAATGCTTTCACATACCTCTTTCTTCCTGCACATGTCATTCCATAAAACCAAAGCCATGAAGTTGCGTGTGAAGTTTCTAACTTCAACAAACGAACAAACAACTCCACTGTGACCACCATGCAACTTAGCTAGCAACTTGCAAGAATCAGTAGCAACTTGCAAAGTTGCAATGAGTAGGTAGGGTCATGACTCATGTGGGTTGGGTTAGGTTCATGGGGAAGGGTGGGAAAATATATATATATATATAGAGAGATAGAGGAAAAAAGGATATGAATTATTGAAAAAATTAATCATATTATAAAATATAAAATTTGAAATTTTCCACCCACCATGTCGACTAGGTGCATGCATGTTCTTGGAAATCCATGGGTTTGAATAGTAACTGTAGAATGGAACAAAACTCCAAGTTGTGATCACGGGCCAGTCCTAAAAATTAAAGAATATAGTTGCATTGATTTTGAACCAAATGGGATATCATATATAAAATCCATTATAAATAGGCACCAACGAAGTAGTAGTAGTAAACAAGTTGTGGAATAATATAATTTGTTGAGAATGGCGAAGTCAGGCAGCAGCAAGCTTATGGCAGTAATGGTATGTGCAGCCATGATGGTGGTGGCAGCAATGGCCGACGTCGGCGATGCAGCCGCCACCTGCAAAGCTAATGTCGGGGGGCTGGTGACTCAGTGCTATCCAGCAGTGGTTGCGAAATATCGCCGGCCTCCCACCGCCAGCTGCTGTAAGGAGGTGAAGGCCTTCCTGCCTTGCTTCTGCAAAAGCACACACGTTTCTCAGCCCGACAGCTTGGGAAGCGCCGCCGCGGGTTTTGTGGGCAAGTTGAAAAACTTGTTCAAAAACAAGATCACGAAACCTAAACCTAGGGATCCAACCCGCGATATACCCAAGGTGTCTTTGCCGGCTATCAAGGAACTGCCGGCCAAGTGTGGGCTTCGTTGCCGGAGTTGAGAGAGTAAACATCTTGGAATATGAATTTCAATTTTCATTCATCCTTTGTTGCTTGCTTTCTGTTTGTAATGAAATAAACCTTTTCTTCAAGAAAAGTTAAAGCCCAAATAAATTACAACCTTTGTGATTTTGCGACCATATCGCAGTTATTCTTCTTAAACTCCCCCAAGGCACGTACGTGTTAGCAATTTAGTTTAGCTGTGCAATTTTTTTTATTTTATTTAATGAATGGCTAATTCATTTTCTTTAAGGAATTAATGTTAAGTTTTGATGGGTTGAATCTTCAATATAGTAAATTAGTTCTTCCACCATTCAAAAAAAAAAAAATTAGTTCTTCCACAATTGGTTAGAGTGATTCCATCATTGTAATTTTTTATGTATAACTTGAGTGATAATATCATAGGAATTATCTCTCAGAAATAAATTATGCCGAAAAAAGTTGTGGAATTAACAAAGAGTTCGTTGTGGAGTCGTCGGAAGAATAGCATACGCAACTCATAAAGAAAATGAAAGTGGTGGGCCGGCTTCTAACAACATATATGCAACAATTTGATTCCAAATTCTTGCATTTCTTTGATGGAATACGGAGATGGATGTCGACATTGAAGCTGCTTTGATTTCAGAGAGAAATAGAAGGAGACACGACCATCATTAATCTTGATTATGATTTATCATTTATGACGATGATTATTGATTAGCGTGGTTGAATTAATTCAACGGCAAATTTCCCACCTTTTTATAGGTAATAAAACAAAAAGGGCATGCAGAAATAAATGAAGGTGCTCAAAATGCATGGTCAGTTAAAGCAAATATTTATTTTTTCAAGAAACTCCAAACCCTCTCTCCACTTCGTCTCTAGTAGTCAAATCATTCAGACCCAGCTCAGAAAGATACGATTTTGCTCATGTGAATTGTTGTTTCTTATTCTGTGCTTGACATCGTGACTAAGCGGCGGCGGCCCACTTCAGATACTCGATCACTCCTCCGGCGATGTGGAAGCTTTGCCTGTTCTGTTGTATCTTGCTCTGTTCCCCGGCGGCATTGATTGCTTCTGCCCAGAAACCTAAGAACCGCCCCAGTAAATGGCAGACGCTTAGAGGTATATAAAAAAAAAAACTTCTTTTTTTATCTTTTTTTTTCTTCTTCTTATTTTTCTAATTATGGGAGGAATTGAGTGAAGTGTATGAAATGGTTTCTCTTGTTTTTCCTCCTTTTGAAAGATGATTTTTCTAGTTTATAAATGTGGGAGTGATGAATGGTGAGGTTTTAGCAGTTGATTCTTCTGAAATGCTACTTTTTGGGAGATGGGGTTCTA
>JAPKLW010000579.1:373149-384464 GCA_026898455.1 Plectranthus barbatus | reverse complement strand
TGATTCTTCTGAAATGCTACTTTTTGGGAGATGGGGTTCTAGCTTACACCTTTATACATCAATTCTTTGATTTTTTTGATAAATTTGTTTCTGTTTACAAATGTTCAAGGACCTTCAACTATTTCTTTGCAGGAAAAGCACCTTTGGTGGTAGCAAGAGGTGGATATTCAGGGATGTTCCCTGATTCTAGTTTCAATGCCTATGATTTTGCAGTGAGCAATGGCTTGCAAAATCTGCATGTCTGGTGTGATGTTCAACTCACAAAGGATGGACAGGGAGTCTGTATTCCGGATATTAAGCTCGAAAATGCTTCTAACATTGCTGATGTCTATCCGGAGAGCGGAAACTCCTACGTTGTCAATGGTGTCTTGACTCAAGGATGGTTTTCTGTGGACTTCACCCTCAAGGATCTTGAAAGTGTTACATGTAAGTTAGATCATACATGTTCATTGATTATCCCATCACCAGTTCATCTCTTAATGTTATGTGGGAAGCTATGCCATCTAGGGTGAGCGAAATTGAACCGAAAACCGAACCAAACCATAAACCGGCAGTTTCAGTTCGGTTTATGTATCAATTTTGGTTCGGTCGGAATTTTTTGACACCGCCAAAATTTGGTTTGCTTCGGTTTTAACCGAAACCATAGCGGTTCAGTTCGGTCTTAACTGAAACACTGCGTTCGGTTTCGGTTCGGTTATGAATTTGTGGATTTGAACTTAGATTTGTGCTAAACATGTGGATTTAGATTTGTAGATTTGGTAGATTTGGATTGTTTTCAAGTTTATGCATATTGGAACATTAAAATATATGTTTTAATTTAAGTATTTTATGAAAATGTACCGAGAATTTCGGTTAAAACCAAAACCGAAACCGCCAGTTTGGTTCGGTTCTGTTGAAACCGCCAAACCAAACCGAAACTGCTAATTCGGTCGGTGCGGTTCGGCTTGTAGAAAATTAGCGGTTTGATTCGTTCTGAATTTTTTAAATTTCTGGTTCGGCAGTTTGGGCGGCTCGGTTTGGTTTTCAGACACTCCTAATTGCCATATAGATAGAGAGGATATGTACGAACATATTGTTTGGCCTTAGTTTTGACATCTTTCATCAGTCATGCCATCAAGATTGTTGTTGACATTTTGTAGTTGTTGCTGCATCTGTGCTGACTGTCTTTCCCACTTGAAACAGTGAGACAAGGGGTTTACTCAAGGGCCGACAGATTCGACAATTGTCCGAATCAGATTCTTACTGTTAAAGATATGGTTGCACAGATACATCCACCTGCATTGTGGTTGAACATTGCGGTATGCAGATGAATTCTTGTTACTTTTGCTGATAAGAGTTCGTTGATTCGTGTTACTCGTATTGGTTTTGCAGCATGATGCATTCTTCAGCCAGCATAATCTGAGCATGAGGAGCTTCATCATCTCTGCATCCAGAAACTTGATCATCAGTTACATTTCATCACCGGAGGTTGGCTTCTTGAGGAGAGTTGCAACGCGATTCAGAACAGGCCCGACTAAGCTCGTATTCCAGTTTCTGGGGACTGATGATGTCGAGCCTACGACAAACCAGACGTACGGCTCACTGTTGAAGAATCTTACATTGATCAAAACCTTTGCCACAGGAATCCTTGTTCCGAAATACTACGTATTGCCTGCGGACAAGAGCTTATATTTGCTGGATTCGACGACTATCGTTCGCGATGCTCACGCAGCTGGCCTAGAGATTTTTGCATATACTTTTGCAAATGATGCTGATTTGCCATATAACTACAGCTATGATTCTGTGTCTGAGTATCTCTCCTTCATTGATAACGGCAAGTTTTCTGTCGACGGCGTTATCTCCGACTCCCCGATCACTGCATCAGCTACCGTTGGTGAGTAGTCATCCTTCATACGCTTAGGATTTATTCAACACAATGTTTTTCATACATATTTGCTGTTGTCTCTGCAGATTGCTATGCCCACATGAGCAAAAATGACACTGTGACCGGTAAGCAACGTTTCGTGTATCTTTTTACGTGAAACTCGGGTACGGTGTTGCATAGTTTGAAAGGCCAGTCTTGACATGATACTGTTTACTGCAGCAAATCTTTTGGTTATCTCAAATGAGGGGGCAAGTGGAGACTATCCTGGTTGCACGGATAAGGCATATGAGAAAGCTGTATCCGATGGCGTCGAGATACTCGATTGCCCGGTTCGAATCACTAGTGATGGGATACCTTTCTGCTTGGGATCCATTGATCTCAGGGAGAGAACAAATGCTGCTCAATCAGACTTCACCAACAGGGCGGCAGATAATCCAGAACTCGGAATCAAGAACGGGATTTTCGCCTACAATCTCACGTGGAGCGAAATACAGAGCTTGAAACGTAAGTCGGATTTGTGATTTCTAGTGTGATGATGAATCTTTCTAGCAAACAGTGCCTGATTTTGCTGCAAAAGAGGTTATGTAATCGATCTTTTCGAGAAATCGATGCTTGTAGGATGCAGGGAACTTAACCAAGCCAACTAACTCTATGCTAAGATCTGATAAATCTTACTCTTTTTTCATGATATGTTTCTTTGCAGCTGCTATTTCCATTCCATATCCAAACTACAGATTGCTTCGAAACCCGAAAGCCGGAAATGATGGTAGCTTCATGCAGTTATCTGATTTCTTGGCATTTGCAAATGCATCTTCTGTCAATGGAGTCATCATCAGCATCGAGGTGAGTTGCATCATATTCTTCATTTCACATCTCTTTCAAATGCAAAATGCTGTTGAAAAATATCATTTTCTTGTTCCTGCCTCGCAGAATGCTGCCTATCTCGCTGAGAAAGTAGGTTTAGGCGTGACGAATGCGGTTTTCGATGCTCTAAACAAAGCTCGGTTCCATAACCAGAAGAAGGTTATGATTCGATCAAGTGACAGCGCCGTGCTGTCGGAGTTCAAGAGCAGCAGCGAATACGAGCTTGTTTACGCGGTGGAGGAGGACGTCCGCGACATCTTGAACTCGACCATTTCGGAGATCAAGAAATTTGCTAGCTCGGTGATCATCTCGAAGGAAAGCGTCTTCCCTGCGACCGAGGCCTTCCTCACCGGTGAAACGAACGTCGTTCCTAAGCTTCAAGCCTTCAATCTCTCCGTATACGTGCAGCTTTTTCGAAACGAGTTCGTGTCTCAGCCGTGGGACTTCTTCTCGGATCCGTACGTGGAGATCAACCAGTATTACTCCTACATGGGAGTTAACGGTGTCATAACGGACTTCCCTGCAACCGCTGCAAGATACAAAAGTGAGTGATCAGTTTCTTGAAATGCATTTTTAATTTAGTCACATTGTGTTGTGTTTATACACTCAAAAACTGTCCATGCATGCAGGAAACCGGTGTTTAGGGTACGAAACGCCGCCGGCGTGCATGGCCGGCGTCCAGCCGGGCATCCTTCTTACAATCATGCCAGAGCAGGCACTGCCTCCTGCTAAGGCTCCGAGCCCTGTCCTGACGGACGAGGGCGTGACCGAGCCTCCTCTACCGCCTGTGAGGCTCCCGGCTTCCAACACTGGGAATGACTCGACTGCACGAGGCCCGGTTCCACCAAGCGGGCAGGCTGCAGTCGCAGCGGCGACCACCGTTTTCAGTGGTGTTGCTTCTCTTCTTGCTGCTCTTTTGCTGTGTTGATTAGTAGTTGAATAAATATATTGCTAATCATTCTTTGTAATGCTTATATCCTCCTTATTAACGCTGTTTCTTGTCTAGAATCAAGTTTTTAATAGAAGTGATTGAGATTTATATATAGAATGTTCGATATTGAAGGACACATGTTTGATTTCATCACCTTCCGCCCTTAATTATTAGTCCCATTTCGAAATGACACAATAACAAATGTTTGTGAGTGTAGTGGAATTAATATTTTACTGGTGAATATGAAAAGTTTGTCATTTTATGAAATGCGATTAATAAATGGGACAGACAACAATGATAAGTGACACTAATAAATTGGAACAAATGGAGTATTATGGTTAAAAAGGGTAAAACACGGAATTTTATCCAAAAAAAAAATTATATTCCGAATTTTATCCAGATTTTAATTGTTAGGGAAATTTATATATAAAAAAAATTAGTTAGGAACTTTATCAAAGTTAATTGATAGTGTTTTTTTAATAAATCACATGTTAAGTTCTACGTGGCTCATAGCTGGCGTCCACAGAAGAAAAAAAAAGGGAGTTTTATTCCAAAAATTTCCATTTTTCAAATTTTTATTTAGAGTTTTCACTGTAAGGAAATTAATCAAAAAAAAAACTATTCTGTTAGGGGATTTTATTTTGAATTGAAACTGAATTAAAAAAAAAAAAAAGCAAAATGTAGGAAGAAAATTTTTTGGTTAAAATATTAAAAATAATAATCTATTTTAAAATTATTAATATAAAATAAAAAACTATAAAAAAAAAAAAAAAGCAGAATCACTTAATTTTTCATTAAGGGTAAAATAGATAATTAACTCTATGCACTTACTTAATAATTCCTACATTAAGGGATTTCAAAGAACATTTCCTAAACTTCTCCTCCATTTTTCCCTCAATTCCGAAAATCAGGGCTCACTCTAAAACTACCCAAATGAGTTGGTCTCCTCTTACTATTTTCTTATTGTGAGACGAACCTTAATACATCATTTCAATAAGTTAAATACATTATTTTATTTTAAAAATTATATTATTTACGACAAAAAAATACATCATTTCATTAAATTCGTTTCACAATAAAAATTGTGAGAAATCATTTGCAATAAAGAAACACATCATTTCATAAAATTCATCTCACAATAAAAATGATGAAACCGTCTTATCTGAGAATTTGCCTTTATTAGACTTGGTCTCCTGAGAGACGGTCTCACTATTTTTTTTATTGTGAGACGGACATTAATACATTATTTCAATAAGTTAAATACATTATTTCATTTTTAAAAAGTACATTATTTGCAACGAAGAAATACATCATTTGCAATAAAGAAACTCATCATTTCATTAAATTCGTCTCACAATAAAAATAATGAGACCGTCTCATCTGAGAATTTGCCAAATATTTTTACAGTAAATATCTCTGAAGATTTCACTTTTTTTTCCTTGATGCAGGAGGAAATCGACTAACTTCGAAGTTTGGCTGAGGACGTCCAATACAATATAATTAAGTAATACAATAATTATGCAAATCAAATCTAGACCACTTATTTTATTAAAAATAAATTAATGGACAAGATTCATTTTCATCTCTCATCTAAAAGAAATTTGTGGAATGAATACACCTTTATATATAGATTTTGTATTAAATTATCATATAATATGACATAGGGATTGGATCTGGTGATAAAAATTTCCCTGGAATAAAATAATAAAGTCGTTTGATTAGGTTTACAATGTTGCTTGATTATATTTCAATTATTGATTGATCATTTATTGCTTGATTACATTTTAATTGTTGTTTAATAAAATATCAGTCATTGATTTAATTTGATCTAATGAATGAGATTCATTTTTATTTGTAATATACTTATTTATTATCATATGATCTCATCTCATATGGCATATATCGAGAATTGTCACTCTTAATTAATAGTCATATTGATTTTGAAAGATTTTTTTTGAAGGGAATAAAAACTTATTCTTTGTCCCATGATTTTGAGTAATAAGTGCGTATACATATATATTTAATGTTCAATAAATCCTCTAGAAAAGAGTTTTGCTTAAAGGGAAGGTCTTGGATTAGGCAGCCTAAACGATTTAGGGTTTTATCCATTAACTCAAGCCCAAACTCATATAATATACTTTAATTGGGATTAATAAATCCTATTTGAGATGGGTCAACCCATTTGGATAGGATAAAATCCACCTAAACCATTTAGGTCTGCCTAACGCAAGTTTTTGTCTTGCTTAAAATATTCATTCATTTCTTATTTACTTTATTTTTATGCATCAATCTAAAGATTTCAAAAAATAAAAATCGAAGGTGACATTTTGGAGGAATCGACAAGATTCAATGCAAACTCAAACATATAACAATATCACAAATAGTAAACAAAGGCAAAAATAATTTATTCAAATGTGCGAATATGAAAATTTGCTGCAATGTAAAAGAACACAAGTCTAAAGAATGTTGAGATGCATATGTCGAAGTGTTTTAGGCATTCTCTTTGTAAGCTGCTCTTTCACATGAACCTTAAAAGCAATAATTTTAGATTCTTCTCTACAAGGATATCCCACAGGCAACCCACCATTTACATTATTAGGCCAAAAAAAGTTATTGATCATCTGCGCGTTGTCTCGCTTGCTTAGATCAACAATAAATTGTTCAAGTGCATTTCCACTATGCAAAAGATGCACGGCCGTATTCAATTCAGATAATGTACCACGATAACCAATCAACTCTACCCGTTTCAGATGAGAATATTTGCACCACTCCATACTTCGAGGTAATCTATTCACAAAATGGAATTTGTCTTCTAATTTGCTGGTACCGTATATCTGGAACAATTCATTAGTTATCAACTCAACATAACCATGATATCATATGCAAAAAAAATTTATTACCTCTAATACAAAACTTTGCAACAAAGGTGCCGCACGAATAAAATATGTCAGCGTCGGCATGAATTTGCACACCCCATAACACTTGATTATCAGTTGATGAAGATGGCTCATTTTCACGTTATTGTAGAACATCCTAGCTTCCTGAATATACAGACATAAATTAAGAAATGTCACCACTTTCACATGTAAACTATAAGAAACAAATTAATGCACCACCATCTTTACCTTCTCATCAAAAAAACTCTCGACATGTACATCTACAGTAAGTTTCTCCAACAACGGAAGGTAACTCGAAAACATTGAAAGGAAATCTTTCATGCATTTGAGCATTAAACCTCCAAGATGCATCTCAACGAGGGGAACATTCTTGAGAATAAAATGTTCCAACATTCGCCCATGATACATAAAAAACTCAAGGCTTACATCATTAATCTCGAATGAATAAAGATTGCAATTGATGATCTCCAAGCGTTTGAGTGCGAAAAATGGACCAATTATCTTATATGTCGTAAAATTATTGGACTGAGCAACAGATAGTTCTTCAAGGAGAGGAGAGTTGCCTAGGAGAAAATCAAGACCTTCACCACTTACAGTTACCCAATGCAGTCGCATTATCCGAAGGTGCTTGAAATTGATAAAAAGCTCACACGAGAAAGTATAAGGATCACCCTTGCTTGAAAGTAATATCCACCTCAAATTCAATTCAAGTCTCTTAACCTTCTTGGCCGAAGCAATTCTTAGCCATCTATCAATATGCTTCTTATGAGCTTCATATAAAATGAAATCTACTCTAAACTCCTCAATGCTAGAACCTTCGTAAAATTCTAAAACATTATCCACCCATGTTATATAATTCCAGCTTTCTTCGAGGTTTTTCGCTGCTAACCAAACCTCCTTTAAAAAATCCAAACCAAAGTGCTTGAAGTGTTTCAACCTTCACCCAACTCTCCAATAAAAGTCTGTGCCGTCAAAATCCAACTTATTTGTGAATGTCCATAAGTATCTCCAACGTCGACAAAGTATACTAGTAGCAACACCTTCCTTGAGACTCAGGAAACTCAATATATAAACTAATAATTCATCAGGAAGAACGTTGATTCCATCACTCAACTGGTAAGATAAATAACAAATCAACATAGCTCGAAAAAATAACCTCTCAATTATGAAATTAACAATTCTAAGTTTGAAAAACTCCTAGAAAGAGATAAGATTATATCATACTTTAAATTAAATAAACAAATTCAAACTCATAACTGACCTCAACATGCGCCCGTTTCTCCATTAAACAACGCCACAATCAAAACCTTTTCGAATGAAAAAAAATAAAAGAGAATTAATTGACAAATTGTGGAATTTATTTGAATTAGATAGATTGAGAACAAGATAAGAAAACAAATATTTTTAATCGTTGTGTTCCATTCTTCAAGTTTCTAGCTAAGTATTTATAGTATAAATCCCTAAATATGCTAGGAAATCAATAATTTAAATCCATGGCTAGCACTGAACTAAATTAGAAAATCAAGAATGAACTACGCAACAGATTCCACAAACAACCATTAATTTAAATGGCAAATATGGGTTTGAGAGGTATGAATTGGAGATGTTATTTTTTTCATGATTTTGTGAAACCAACATGGCTAAACCAATCAACTGACAAAGTGAATACAGCAACACCAAAAACACAAGCCATCTTACACTTACAGTGGTCGGGGCCGGTCAGAGGAGGCGGCGCAGTGAGATGGGGGCGGAGGAGACAGGAGGAGCGCCGTCGTCGGTGAAGAAGGGTAGGGAAGGAACTTGAGAGGGTTTGAGAGTGTTTAAATTTTATTTAATATATTTAAATTTTTTTCTGGACTGACGGGGCCGGTCTAGCTAGTTTAGCTTCGTTTAGTCCAATCTTGTATATATCTTCTATCTTCTAATATATTAAAATAAAATAATTTTACATAATTATGTGTTTGCCTCCAAAAAATTCACATTAATAATACTTTTTTTTTTACTTTATTCATTCTATTATAATATACATGTACAACAAACAATGAAAAAAAAAACTAAGAAATTTATATTTGTCATTTTTTCAAATATATTACAATTACTAATTAATGATATTTACTATTTTTTAAATAAAACAAGTATAATTTTTTTAGGGACAATTTCTTAAATTAAGTTCTTATTTTTGTAGGCTTTGTATTTGATGTATTTATTTATTTTTATTAAATTAAATATATAGTTGAATGTATAATATATAAAATAATTCATATTATAATATACTAATATATATTATTGATGAATAAAAATTAATATTTATTTAAAAGAATTATAAAAACTATGTAAATATATGACTTTGATAAATTTATTTTAAATTATGTCATTAACGTTAATTATGGTATTAATTATATGTATAAATGAAAAAATAATTAGTGGTTATAAAGTGATATTATACTCTCTTTAGTATAAACTAATTTTCCATATAAAATATTAAATTATTTATTATAAAATTATATCAATTTTATTTATTATTGATTTATATGTAAAATATATGTACTATAGTCTAAAATTGAATAGATTAGTTAACTGAACTTTTTAATATTAAAAAATAACAAAAAAATAGCTCAAATCTCTAATAAATTTAAATATGTTGTAGCATCAATGGTAAAATCTTTAAGACTTATTGACTCCATATTGAGTTAAAATATAAATACATTTTCATCAATACACTAATTTCAATATTATATGATATATTGCAATCAAATAGTGTAAATTAAATAATTTGAAATTGAGCTTTATATATTTTGAACTAGCTTAAAAATGAGTTTAAAATAATTCAACTTTTGTTTGAACTCACTTCTATTCTTCTCCTATAAGTTGTTATTCGCTCCTTGTATGTCGAATAATACTATTTCTATAATATCATTAATTTAAAATTTATAATTGTGTCGTGTATCATTAATATCAATAATACTATTTCTATAATATCATTAATTTTTATTATTAGATTGTCAGAAATATTGTTAGATCCTCCACTGTAAACCAATTCAGTATCATAGTTTGATTTTGATGTGTTTTGGTGGATCAAAGCTCATCATTTGCAATTAAAAAAAATACATCATTCCATTAAATTCATCTCACAGTAAAAATGACGAAACCGTTTCATCCGAGAATTTGCCTAAAATAATTGAACATGAATAGATTGACGAAAATAACTTCAATTTTATTAAATAATTGTTATTTGGTGAAATTAATTAATATTATTAAAAATTTACCAATTAATCATGTTCATTTAAATATAATTATTGGATAAGATTTTATTTTTTTTTAATAAAAGCATTTTTCTTAATTCTTACTTCAATTTTCAGTTTTCCTATGGCGTAGCCGCTTCCGTCAGTTTCCGGCGAGCACCCGCGCTGTCCCACATTTCCCCGCGAGCAGCCACTCGCTTATGCCTTTCTCTCCACTGTAATCTCCAGTCGGGTAACATCTGCAATTTCTGTCCGTCACCACAAATTTTTATGTGTCCAACTCCATGTAGCATCGGCATCTTCTTGAATTTGATAAATTGAGTTCACATCGTGGATAATATGTCGGTTGAATTTGCTTTAACCCTCTGAGTTGAATTCGGATTACGATTTTTTTTTTTTTTTTAATTCAACCTTTTTTTTTAATTTTATTTTATTCCTAAATCCTTTGATTCTTTCTCGTCGAACCCTAGTCCTAATTCCTAAATCCACCCCCGGCCCCGACGCGACGAACGACTGGTCGACTGCCGACTCCAACGCCTGCCTGCCGCCGCAGGCTCGCAGCGTCGCTCGTCGTCCAGCGCTCGGGCTCGGTTGCTCGCTCACAGCGACGAACGACTGGTCGATTTCTCTCGCTGCTTTCACTCTCGCTCGCACTCGGCTGCTCCCATCTCGCCGGCGCACCGCACCAGTCCCTGCTCGGCGCCCTCTGCTCAGTTTCAGCCTTTCAGGTTCGTAATCATTTTGGGATTTGCTCAATTCAATTGATGTTGATTAAAATATCTAGAGTGTGGTGGTTTAGGAGTGTTTCTTGAATCAGTTTTCAAGTGCATATTACGGTCAGGGTTTGTGATTGTGTTGTGAACTACTGAAACTGTATCTATATTTTCATGTATATATTATGTATCGATTTATTTGGTTTGTGTTTCATGTTTGGTTTTTGGCATTTTGGATATTTTATTTGTTAGGAATTGGATATTTTATTTGTTAGGAATTGTATTTTTTTTATAAAAAAAATGCTGGCAGTTTATCGGTTTGAACCCATAACCGAACCGATGATATTATCGGTTCGGTTATAGGTTCGTTCAAAATGCTTATCGGTCTGTTCTTCCAATCGTTTCGGTTGAATCGGTTTTGGGATTTTCGGTCGGTTTCAAATTATTTATATTTTGGTATGGGCTTGTGAAACTGAGTTCCTATTGGTTTCAATTTTTTGATTCCAACCCCTCTTTGCATGTTTGTGTGCTGTTTGGTGTTCAATTTTATTATTATTATTTTTTTTTGTGTGTGGGTGTTCTTCGATTTTGCAGTCATTTCTTCCTTGCATGCTCGGATAGTTATGTTAAGCATTAGTTCCATCAGTCTGAGGATTGTTGAGATTGTAGAACAAACAAAGAATGAAGGAAATAAATTTTATGTATTCATTATCTTAGCTCAGAACCAACAAAGCTTACACTTTAAAACAGAACAAGGCGAAGAGAGAGAAGATCACATGCACAGCACGTGATTCTTAACAAACT
>JAPKLW010000579.1:335919-373139 GCA_026898455.1 Plectranthus barbatus | reverse complement strand
CGAAGAGAGAGAAGATCACATGCACAGCACGTGATTCTTAACAAACTAAAAGTGTAAAGAAAACAAAGAAGCGTAAAAACGCTTATTACATGAAATAAACTCAAAAACAGAGATCGACCCCAAACACCTTCACCATGCTGCTCAGAATATATCCATGCATATGTCAATATCCAAAGATGATGCTCCTCAACAAGGATTCCATCTTATATAAGTCTGGGAATGTGGTTTCGCCCATTTCTGTGTTTTACTTGTATATGGCATGGTGACTTGTTAATTATGTTGGCTGATTGCTTCTTTAATGTCTGTTTATGCCCCGTTGCTGAGTACTTCCTTTGTTCATCTTTTGGATTTCCCATATGTCTAAATTTTGAGGTACTCTTTTTCTAGCATGCTGTTCTTTTTCAGGTATTAATGGGTTAAATGCTCTCATCTTGTTACTTGTAGTTCACATTCATGCACATGCATTTCATTTTAAAAAACTAAGTTAGATATTGCCCAGCATCATGATATTGAATATTTATAAGCAGAATTCTTCTTCATTTAAGAACATACCCAAAACAAAATTTAGCATTTAATTATGATTTTGAAAAGTTAATTTATTCAAATGAATTAATAAATTATAAATAGTTTATGCAAGTTGTTTCTTCCGTCAATACCAGCAAGAAGAATCTCAGAAGCTAATTCTGCAAAACCTTGGCATTCTACTGGAATTCAATTTCCCAACGGCGCTTCATAAATGAGGATTGTCGGATTGACCGGCGGCATAGGATCTGGCAAGAGTACTGTCTCAAATCTCTTTAGAGCTGAGGGAATTCCTGTTGTTGATGCTGACATTGTTGCTCGTGTATGCCCCTAGCCTTTCACCTTTTGTATATTGTTCATTTATTCTACTATGAAAACCCTTGTTGTTTGATGTAGTGGAACGTTTCTTGTGGTTTTCTAGAATGTTCTGAAGAAAGGAACCGGAGGGTGGAGAAAAGTGGTGGCTGCATTCGGCGACGAGATTTTGCTGTCTAGTGGAGAAGTTGATCGACCTAAGTTAGGGCAAGTCGTGTTCAACGATCCTGATAAACGTCAGCTTCTTAATCGGTAACGTATTGGTGCTTCCGAGCTATTTATTCACATTGTTTTCAGCATAAAAGATATTTCTTATTACGATGAATGCCTCTGCGGTATATAGAGTTGATGGTTATATTTCATGTTAATCTGAAGAATTTATTTATTAAAATTACCATCTAAAATGAGATGTGGAATTTCTACTACCTCAATGTTGTAACTGTGGCAATATGAGCAAATAAATATTGCAATGTCAAAATGTAGTTGATTGTTTAGAAGCTAAGATTGTCCAAAGCAGAAAAAGAGATTGTCCTGTTCTGATGTATGCTTTGTTTTAAAGTGAATTTTTTTCGAGAATAATAGTGAAGTTTCTCAAAAAAATTATCTGATTTATGCTTGTTTGTTTGAAACTTTGATATAACTCACTGTGTATATTATTGTTCTATTATACACCCTCCGTCCCATTAGATTAGTCCATTTTGGTTTCGGCACAGAAACCAATGTTTGTGAGTGTAGTGGAATTAATATTTTATTGATGTGAGAAGAATTTTTTCCATTTTAGGAAAGTGGACTAATCTAGTGGGACAGATGAAAATGAAAATATGGACTAATCTGGCGGGACAGAGGGAGTATATGTTGCTTAATTAATTGGAACCGGCTCGAGACTATGCTATGAACAACTGCTACAGTTTTCATTAACTCATATGTATGAGATAGATTACATTAGTAAATAGTGTCTTATAAATTAGTCTATTTCGGGTATAGAAATGAAGTTTCGTCTGAAACATTCTCTTTTGAAGATGGTTTTTCACAATCTTATGGAGATGATTAAAATATTTTGGCGTTTTAGGTTGCTGGCCCCTTATATTTCAACTGGGATTTTCTTGGAAGTGTTGAAGCTATGGATAAGGGGTTACAAGATCATCGTCCTCGATGTGCCACTGTTGTTTGAGGCCAAAATGGACAGGTGGACTAAGCCCATTATTGTAGTGTGGGTGGATCGTGAGACTCAGCTGGAGCGACTTATGTCTAGAGATGGGACAACAGCCGAAGAGGCCAACAGTCGGATCAACGCGCAGATGCCTCTGGATGTGAAGAAGACGAAAGCTGATATTGTGATTGATAACTCGGGATCATTGGATGATCTCAATGACTGCTTCAGAGAAGCACTGGTCCGCGTCAAACGACCTTTGACGTGGACCGAGTTTGGGCTATCTAGAGATGGAGCTCTTGTGGCTTTTGTTTCCATTCTTTGTGGCGTTATCGTCTGCCGCAAAGCTTTGTGATTGACATAATTGATGAATCGTATGGTGGAGTTTTCACTTCGATAGTATACAGTTTTCTCTATCGTAAAATAGGCCAAAAATACTAATATAGTTTTAATTATTTAATTGGTTGAGAGTATGGATTGTGGGGAATAATAAAAGAAAAATGAAAGAGGATTGTTGTATTTATAATATAAGGCAAAAACTTGTGATAGGCAGGTCTAAACAGTTTAGGCGGGTTTTATCCTACCCAAATGAGTTGACCCATCCCAAATAGGGTTTATTAATCCCAATTAGAATATATTATATGGGTTTGAGCTTGGGTTAATGGATAAAATTCGCCTAAATCATTTAGGCCTGCCTAACCCAAAACCTTCCCATAATATAAAGTTGGTCAATTTATGTTATAGTCAGAATTATGGCATAAGTATTAGCCAAAGTTAATTAAAAACTCTTACAATTTTAAATCGTGGTTTAAGCCAATGAAATAACTAATTTATTGTTGACATTTAAATCTGAAATTATTGCTATATATGTTATGCATTGTAGTTTTAGCATTAATAAAATATTGCTATAATGGTTATTTATAATTAATAAAACTAATATTATAATTAAAAACTCTTACAATTTGAATCTGGTCTCGGACTTCCCACTCACTGCATCAACAACTGTTGGTATGCAACTCTCATCCCCATTTGTAGGGAAATATATTTCCTGTATTTCACTCAAGAAAATATGATGTACATACAAGTGTTTATATATATAAAAAAAACAAATCTAAGCAAATCTATTCTAGATATGTACATAAAGATATGAATATATACAAGATATTCTAACACCCCCCCGCAAGCGAAGACGGAGGTGAAAGTCGAAGCTTGGTGCAAAAGTGGTCGAAGAGATCTCTTGATAAACTCTTCGTGAAGATGTCCGCAATTTGCTCCTCAGACTGAACGAATTTCGTATGTAATTTGTCGGAGGCCACGAGCTCACGGACGAAGTGATAGTCAATGTCGATGTGCTTGGCCCTTTTGTGAGAAACTGGATTCTGAGTGAGAAACAAGGCCGAGGCATTGTCCGAATAAAGGACTGGAGTCGACATTTGTTCGACCTTCAATTCGCGTAGTAGATTGACAATCCATTGCATTTCTGAGGCTGTATTTGCAATTGCCCGATACTCCGACTCACAACTTGATCGCGACACAGTCGGCTGCTTCTTAGCACTCCAAGAGATTAGATTCGGGCCAAGGAAGATGGAGTAGCCATAGGTTGAACGTCGCGTGTCCGGACAACGAGCCCAATCAGCATCCGAATAACCGACTAAATGAGGACTGCCTTTAGTAAACGTCAAGCCAAACCTGACCGTACCTTTAACATAGCGCAGAATGCGCTTTAGGGCCTGAAAATGCTCAATAGTCGGATGTTGTTGATACTGACTCATGGTGTTTACCGAGTACGCAAGATCCGGCCGAGTAACAGTAAGGTACTGCAAGGCGCCGAGGAGAGAACGATACAAAGTTGGGTCCTCAAAAGAAGGCCCGTCGGCCGTGAATGTTGCGCCGGGAGGTAAGGGGGTTGAAACAGGCTTCGCATCAGTCATCTTTGCACGATGCAGAATGTCCAAAGCATACTTCGTCTGCGTGAGATAGAGACCAGAAGAGGAGTGGAAAGCTTCAAGACCAAGAAAGTAACCGATTTTGCCGAGGTCCTTGGTGCGAAACTCCGAGTTCAGTTTCGACATTAGGGCAGCAATGGCGTGTGAGTTATTTCCTGTGATGATGATGTCGTCCACGTAAACCAGCAAGTATATAAGAATTGTGTTTTGAGTCAGAACAAATAAGGATGTGTCGGCAGAGCTGCATAGAAAACCAAGAGATAATAAGAAGGTCCGGAAGCGCTGGTACCAAGCCAGCGGCGCTTGCCGAAGTCCGTAAATGGCCTTGTTAAGGGAGCAGACGTGAGTTGGAAGCCGTGAGTCAATAAATCCCGGAGGCTGTTCCATGAAGACCGGAGTGGATAGAATACCATTTAAGAAAGCATTCTTGACGTCCAATTGATGAATTGGCCAAGAACGCATCACAGCTAAGGCGAGGACGATGCGAACAGTAGTAGCTTACACCACTGGACTGAAAGTGTGAGTGAAATCGAACCCAGGTACTTGGCTGAAACCCTGAGCAACCAGCCGAGCCTTATAGCGATCGACAGAACCATCAGCAAGCAGCTTAGTCCGGTACACCCATTTTGAGCCAACAACATTTGCATTGGACGGGCGTGGGACCAGAGTCCATGTATTATTGTTCGATAGGGCCGTGAGCTCCTCATGCATGGCCTGAGTCCATTCAGGAACCTTAAGAGCAGACTTAATTCCACGAGGTTCCGGTAGAGCTGCAGAAACAGAAAACACAGAAACCAGATTAATGTCAACCGGATATCTAGGTTTAAATATTCCGGACCGAGCGCGCGTCTGCATGGGGTGACGAGGAGCTAAAGGAGGTGGAGAGGGTGGCACAACTTGGGGAGGTGGCTCGACAAGCTCGACAGGAGTGGGAGGCTCGGGCTGAGGAGGTGTAGGCAGCGGAGGTTGTGGGGAAGGGCTATCGGAGCGGCAGAATATGCATGGAGGGTTAGATGTATGTGAGGAAGGTGAGATTGGTGCGGAAGGAGTAGGGTTTTCGAAATATTCAGTGAGAGATAGACGAGACAGAGGAGTCGACTGAGCTAGTTTAGAGAACGGAAATGAGACTTCATCAAACCTAGCATGGCGTGTTATATAGACTCGATTTGAGAGAGGGTCGAGACACCGGAAACCTTTATGGTTGGAACTATATCCAATGAATACACAAGGTAAGCTACGGGGTTTGAGTTTATGTTTGGTGTAATCCCGGAGACAGGGGAAGACGCGACAGCCAAAGGTACGGAGAGAGGCGTAAGAAGGACTGGATCTAAAGAGCAATTCGAAGGGAGAGACATTTTGAAGGAGTGGATTAGGAAGCCGATTTATGATATAGACGGCAGTACTAAAGGCTTCTACCCATAGGGAAAGTGGAGAGGAAGATTGAAAAAGCAGTGATAGTCCCATTTCAGTTATGTGCCTATGTTTACGTTCAGCACGGCCATTTTGAGAAGGTGTATATGGGCAAGAGATTAAATGATGGATCCCAAATTTAGCAAAGTGGTTTTTGAGGCGAGAGTTGGTGAATTCAGTACCACCATCGCTTTGAAATTTCTTGATTTTACGTGAAAATTGAGTTTCAACAAACACGTGAAAATTGAGAAATATTTTGAAAAAATCAGACTTTGCATGCAACGGATAGAACCAAGTAAATCTAGAAAAATCGTCAATGAACACAGCATAATAACGAAAACCAGATTTGGATTTAACAGGTGCAGGCCCCCACAGATCACAATGTATAAGATCAAGAATGTCGGAAGCGCGTTTATCAGAAACAGGAAAAGATAAATGCTTGTTTTTAGCTAACTGACAAGAGGTACACAGACTTTTATTTAAACTAGGAGACGAAGTAGAAAGGAAACTAAGCTTTTGTAGAAGACTAATGACTTTCGGAGAGGAGTGACCGAGGCGATTATGCCACGTGTCAAAGTGTGCGTGAGGCAGGCTGGACGACGAGGAAGCTGATAGGGCAGGAAAGGGCTGTTGGAGGACGTACAACCCATGCTTACGCACGCCGGTGCTGACAATTTTTTCGGTTGTGCGATTCCGAATCTGTAGCTGCGAGTCAGAGAACAAAACGTCAACCGGAAAGTCATGAGTTAGTCGACTAACAGATATAAGATTCTTGGTAATTGAAGGAACAACAAGCACATTGTGTAAGGATATAGAATCAGAAATAGAGAAAGAGCCTGTGTGAGTAATACGGAGACGAGCACCGTTACCGACAGCCACATGGTCTGAACCCGAATATTCCGCAACATTATCCAAGGAGGACGAATCAGCAGAAATATGTGCAGAGGCACCGGTGTCCAGATACCAATCAGAAACTGGAGGCGGGGATACAGAACATTGCGCCGAAAACACTTCGGCTACATTGGCCGAAGGTGGCGGACGGCAGAAGCGCACGTAGGACCTGTCAAAACACTTAGGGCAATCAAAAGCGTCGTGATCAGTTTGCCTGCAAAAAGAACACCACGGCGGACATTTCTTCCGGTTACCACCATTCGAACGACCGCGAGGCTTGGAAGACTGAAACTTTCCACCAGAATCATGGGACTTGGTGGACGCCTGAAAAGCAACAGGCTGCGGCGCGGGCGAGGGTTCAGAGCCGCGAATGAAAAGCTCGTGGCTGATTGCGCGGGCAAGGAGAATATCAAACGCGGGCAGCGGCTCTTGGACCAACTGAGCGGCCGTAAACGTCGAGTACGAGGAGTTCAAGCCTCTGAGAAACTAATGAGATTTATCCGAGTCATCAATAGAACGTCCGATGGCCGAGAGTTGATCACACAAACCCTTGAAGCGGCTGCCGTAATCGGAGATGGGTAGATCGCCCTGCTTGATCGAGAGAAGATCGTCTTTCAGGCTGAGTTCACGGGCTTTGGACCGATGGCTGTAAGCGCGAGATAACGCGGACCAGACGTCATGGGACGTTGAACATCCGATAATAACGGCCATCGATTCCTCAGTCAGTGTAGAGATGAGAAATAACTTGATCAACTGATCGCGAGAGTACCACGCCGAGAAGGCGGGGTTAATGGCTGCGGCAGCGCCAGACGTGGCAGCGAGAGAATGCGGAGGAGCCGGGAGGGAACCATCGACGTAGGGCATGAAGTTCTGAGTAATGAGAAGGGGCTCTATCTGAGCGTGCCAAAGGAGATAGTTGGCAGAAGTAAGTTTGATGTTGACCATATGAATGATAGTCGAAAGCGGCAACGTCGGAAGATCACCATGATCAGGTTGAGCGGCCATGGTGACGTGAATGAGGGACGGCGGCTAGGGTTTTGGAGGAACTAGGGTTTTAGCCAGGAGTTAGGCTGATACCATGTAGGGAAATATATTTCATGTATTTCACTCAAGAAAATATGATGTACATACAAGTGTTTATATAGAAGAGAAAACAAATCTAAGCAAATCTATTCTAGATATGTACATAAAGATATGAATATATACAAGATATTCTAACACCATTCAACTCCCATATTTTTCTTCCATTCAACAGTTTTTTTTCAAGTTTCCAGTTTTCCTCTTGTGGATTGCTATGCACACATGAGCAAAAATGACACCGCGACTGGTAAGCAACGTTTCTCGTCCATGGTTTTCTTGAATAAGGTCAGTCTTGACATGAACCTGTTTCTCCCATTACTGCAGCAAAGCTTTTGGTGATCTCAAATAAGGGAGCGAGTGGAGACTACCCCGGTTGCACCGATAAGGCATATGAGAAAGTTGTATCAAACAATGTAGATATTCTTAACTGCCCCGTTCAAATCACAAGTGATGCGATACCCTTTTGCTTGGGATCCATCAATCTCGGAGCTAGAACAAACGCTGCTCAATCATAGTTCAGCAACAGGGCGACGGACAATCCAGACCTCGGAATAGAAAAGGGAGTTTTGATACACCAAGCCCAAGTCATAGCCCATATTATTATTATTGGAAGCCCAATTATTTAGGGTTTAGGTTAGATGTTATGTTTAGTATATATATATAATTGTGTAATGAAAATGGTATGAATGAATGAAATGAATTAACCAAGTTTTATCTTCTTCCTCTTGTCTGGTCTATTTCTCTCTTGTTTCTTATCTTTATTCTGGAGTTTAAGCTCACTCGAAGAGCTCTATCCCCGATTATCCTTTGTGGGTGTATCAATTGGTGCTTTCATTGAGAGTCGTTGCCATGTCTAAACAACAAATGACAGCGGCGCTCAAAGGTTTGGAGGAGCAACTCACAACCTTTCACCACAACATGCAAGAATCGATGAGGTATATGGATTTTTGTTTTGCAGACTTGTTATCTCACGTTCGATCTCCTTCAACCATTCCGTTTCCAGCCCGACAACCACCGTCTCTCCTTCCCCTACACCATTTACCAACTCCACACTTCTCCGAATCTGTCAAATTTTCATGCATACATTCTCATGCAAATTAGGTTTTGATATAATAGAGAAGATAGAAATTGAAGATTGAAAGTGAAACTGATTTATTCGATCAACTCAATCATTTACATTGTGATTACACTGTTATATACTTGACTTGTAACAGCCTAACAGAAATGAGAAGAATCTAGAACTTCTCTGTAACCGTTTCTATTCTAGAAGCACACTCAAGTATATAGTTAACTTAATACACCCCCGTAGAAACCGAACTAGGAGGAGGAAGAAGACCAAGCTTGAAGGAGAGTGACTGGAAGCGTGAGTCATTTAAAGGCTTGGTATGTATGTCAGCAAGTTGATCCTCCGCAGGAACATAGCGAACTTCTACATCGTTGCTAGCAACTCTCTCTCGCACAAAATGAACGTCTGCCTCGATGTGTTTTGTCCGAGCATGAAAAACAGGATTTGATGCCAACGAAATGGCACTCTGATTGTCACACCAAAGCACAGCAGGAGCAACCAAAGGAAAACCCAACTCCTAAAAAATCGACTTAAGCCACAGCAGCTCAGCAACGGAATCAGCGAGCACGCGGTACTCAGATTCTGCACTTCTTCGGGCTACCACCGTCTGCTTCTTGCACGCCCAAGCCAGCAGATTTGAGCCAAGTAGAATACAATACCCTCCAGTAGACCGACGATCGACAGGATCACTTGCCCACGATGCATCACAAAACCCAGTGAGACAAAGCTCACTAACTGGTTTGAAGAGAAGACCATGGCTTATAGTTCCATTAAGATATTGAAGCACACGTTTGTACGCAGTCCAGTGTGCTTCGGTGGGCTGTTGAAGAAATTGGCGCAATCGATTGACGGCATAATTAATATCCGGGCACGTCAAGGTGAGATATTGGAGAGCCCCTACAATACTCCTATAGAAAGACGGCTGAGAGAACAAGGGACCATCATCGGGATTAAGTTTGGACCGAAGCTGCATAGGTGAGCCACAAGGCTTGCTATCCAACATGTGTGCCCTATGCAAGAGATCACGAACATATTTCTGCTGATTCAAGAAGATACCTTTATCAGAACGTGATACTTCCACACCAAGAAAGTAGCTGACCGACCCAAGAGTTTTTAACGAGAACTCTTTGACAAGATCATGAATAAGAGTTGAGATTTTCTTCTTATCACCTCCTGTAATTAAAATGTCATCAACATAAACAAGCACAAGTAGTGGAGAAGCAGTTTTGTCACCAATAAACAGAGAATGATCAAAGGTTGATCGAGTAAGTCCCCAACTAACTAAATGAGATTTGAGACGATCGAACCAAGCTCTCGGAGCCTGCCGGAGCCCATAAAGAGAACGTAACAACTTACACACATGTTTGGGCTTCTCCTAATCAACAAACCCATATGGCTGTTCCATGAAAATCGTCTCTTTAAGATGACCATTCAAAAATGCGTTATTAACATCAATATGCTGTATATCCCAGTTAAACGAAACAGCCAAAGAGAGAACCAAACGCACTGTGGTCGGCTTAACAACCGGGCTGAACATTTCCAAGAAGTCCACACCTGCATTTTGCTCAAAACCACGAGCAACCAACCAAGCTTTATACATGTCCACACTCCCATCAGGCTTTCGTTTAATCCTGTAAACCCACTTGTTAGAAATCAAATTCATAGACGGATCAAACGGTACCAGACTCCATGTGTTATTTCGCATTAAAGCATCATACTCCAGATGCATGGCATTTTTCCATGCAGGTTGAGACAAGGCCTGTTCATCACTACACGGTTCCACTTCAGCAGACTTAGAAACAATGAAACTTTTGGGCGTGAATATGCCGTTCTTGGACCGAGTAACCATGGGATGGTTTGGCTGAGGGAGAGGAATATCAGGAGGTATTTGTGAAGTGACTGAATTTGGGGATGATGTAGTAGCTGGGGATATAGATTCAGAGGAAGAAGTATGATTCGGTAAGTCAGCACTAGATGGGGACTCAGGTATAACTGTTGCCGGAGAAGGTTCAGATATGGGCGAAAAACCTGGGATTGGAGAAGGTGGTACAGAAGCAGCACTTGGTGTGACATCACGTGTACTAGCAGATAAATCAGAAGATGGAGGGATAGAAGATAAAGGAAACAGGATAGGAGCATTAGTGTTAAGAGGTGTAGATGAAGGTTGGAAGAGTTTAGTATAAGGAAATTCCGACTCATTAAACACCACAGTGCGGGCAATATAGACTCTACCCGTAGAATTTAAGCATTTGTAACCTTTGTGAGCAAGACTGTACCCCAGAAAGACACACTGAGAGCTACGGAATTGGAGTTTATTTGAGTTATGAGGACGAAGATATGGAAAACATGAGCAACCGAAGGTCCGAAGAAAACTGTAATCAGGTTTAGAATTAAATAGAAGCTGATAGGGTGACATAGATTGAGTAACAGGTGATGGGAGCCGATTTATCAAATAGACAGCAGTAGAAAAAGCATCCCACCTGAAATTAAACGGAATTTGAGCTTGAGCTAAGAGAGACATACCCATATCGGCGATATGTCGATGTTTACGTTCGGCTAAACCATTTTGAGGATGTGTGTATGGACAAGAGTTTCTAATGGTAACACCTTTATCAAGAAAGAACGGAAGCAGCGACCTATACTCTGATCCACAATCAGTTTGAAGTGTTTGTATAGTGGTGTGGAATTGTGTGTTAACAAACGAGAAAAACCGAATACAAATTGCATGAACATCAGATTTAAGAGACGTAGGGAATATCCACGTAAAACGTGTGAAATCATCAATGAAGTGAATGTAATATCGATAGCCTTCATTTGAAGATACAGAAGCAGGACCCCAAACATTGGAATGAACAATTTGGAATGGTTTACAAGATCTACTTGGACGAGAAGGGAAAGAGAATTGATGTAACTTGCCTAGACAGCATGAATTACAAAACCGAAGATCAGAAGAAGAAAAACGTACATTCTCCATGTGTAATACATCTTTGAGAACTTGAGGATTTGCATGTCCTAAACGTTGATGCCACACCATAGCTGTTGGGAGAGGAGATTTAGTGGTGAGTAAGCATGTATCAGGAGGTTTGCGGAGATGAAGAAGATCGAGTTGGTACAACCCATTTATCAGCTGCCCTCTGAGAAGTATCTGGCTTGTCTGCTTGTCCTTGATCAAGCAAAATGAGTGATGAAATTCAATAATGAAATTGTTATCTTTTGTAAACTGAGATATGCTAATTAGGTTTCTGGTTATGTTTGGCACGTAAAGGATATGGTTGAGAAGAAGGTTTGTATCATGTGAAGAGCTAGGAATTACTGACTTACCAATATGTGAGAGAGGAAGTGAGGAACCGTTACCCACAGTTACTGAATCCAGACCAGCATATTCGTCTTTGAGCTGAAGCTTGTTCAGATTTGCAGCAATATGCGTGGTTGCGCCACTATCGATTACCCATTCTGATCCAGTATCATCATGAAATGAAGTAGGCGCTGCAATTAAAGCTTGATTAGTATGTTCAGAGTAGGAGTCAGGACCTTGAAAATTGGTATCAAACCGTTTGAAGCATTTGTAAGCCACATGATTAGCTTTTCCACACAACTGACAAAAAACTTTCGAACGACCATAGCGGCCACCTCCTCTGCCACGAAACCGACCTCCTCGATATCCACCTCTATTGGAATAGTTATTATTGTTATGCACGGCTACATGAGCGGCTGGTGCAGAAATATTTATCGCAAACTGATTCTGTTGCAGTCGCAATTCATGGTTGTGAAGAGCAAATTGAACTTCAGGTATCGAAAACTTTTCAGCTCTCGCAGTGATATTGACGACCACGGCATCAAATTCACTACCCACACCTTTGAGTATATACAGTATCAATTCATCATTCGAAATCACCTGTCCAGCAGCAACGAGATCATCAGCGATCTACCTCATCTTACTGATATAATCATCAACCGACATAGATCCCTTCTTAAACGAATGAAGTTGGCTCCGCAATTGTAGAATGCGCGCCTTGGAGCTATTCTGAAATAACTGCTCAAGCACTAACCAAATCTCGAAGGCTGTTGAGCACCGAACAACATGTCCTAACATTTGTTCAGAAACAGAAGCAAGCAACCAACTTACAAGTAGTTGGTCATTCTTCACCCACTGTAGATGGATAGGATTCAGCTCAGGCAATTGATCCACTGTTGCACCAGAATCCGGCGAATCGGAAGTCGCCGCCGCTGCCGCAAATTTCATCGGAGCAGGAATACAACCAAGAAGATAGCCATCGAGTCCATAAGCTCGGGCTGTGGAGAGCACATGCGGCCTCCATTAACTGTAATTTGCTCTTGTGAGCTTGAGAGAAATGGCAGGAAGAGTGATCATAGCAGCCATGAAACCAGATCACAGATGAAAAGAGAGAGAAGAAACCGATGAGAAGCTCGACAATGGCTCAGGATACCATGTCAAATTTTCATGCATACATTCTCATGCAAATTAGGTTTTGATATAATAGAGAAGATAGAAATTGAAGATTGAAAGTGAAACTGATTTATTCGATCAACTCAATCATTTACATTGTGATTACACTGTTATATACTTGACTTGTAACAGCCTAACAGAAATGAGAAGAATCTAGAACTTCTCTGTAACCGTTTCTATTCTTAGAAGCACACTCAAGTATATAGTTAACATAATAGAATCGCCTTCAACTATCCTCCCTCTTTTATCGCTACACGCGACAGCTCTTGAACCCACGTATCATCCTGCTCAACCTCCTTGTATTTTACCACCACCCATATCCCTGCCTACAGAAACCACACCGCCACCCCAATCTGGGGCATTCACCGACCACTCTTCTTCCAACGGGATCGAAAAAGAGTTGAACAATGTGTTGATTGACCGCCACATACCCAAATCCCCTTCTCCAATTCCATTTTCTACATCTACCCAACCCTCAATTCACCCTCCACAGACCCCTTTTGATTCACCTCCACCAAAATTCTTGTCTAAAGAAATGATTTCGTTCAACCTATTTCCACAATCCAACCAGCAAATAATTGGACCTTCACCGCCACTGCCATCATCGCATTTATCTTCTACACCTGGGGGCTTCTATGGACACCTCCTCCGGCGTCGTGCGTTGGTCGAATGGGCAGAGGAACCTCCGCCGAAGAATTGTACGGCAAACAAAATTTTGTGCATCTAAAATTCTTCTTGACTTTTGATGGGCTGGAAATGCTATTGTGGGTTGGGCCAAAATACAAAGAAGAATTTGATGGGCTTGGATAATATATCCTCTATGTTCATGGACTTCATAGGAGGAGATATCTTTTTTGATGCATCATCTCATGAGCTTCCACCTTGAGGACAAGGTGGATTTGAAGGAGTGTGGAATGATACACCAAGCCAAAGTCCTAGACCATATTATTATTATTGGAAGCCCAATTATTTAGGGTTTAGGTTAGATGTTATGTTTAGTATATATATATAATTGTGTAATGAAAATGGTATGAATGAATGAAATGAATTAACCAAGTTTTATCTTCTTCCTCTTGTCTGGACTATTTCTCTCTGTTTCTTATCTTTATTCTGGAGTTTAAGCTCACTCGAAGAGCTCTATCCCCGATCATCCTTCGTGGGTGTATCAAGTTTTCACCTATAATCTCACATGGAGTGAGATTCAGAGCTTGCAACGTAAGTGAGATTAGCAATTTCCCTACCCTTCTGCTATAACATGATGTTTTTCCTTCCACTGCAGCTGCTGTTTACAACTGATAGAGAGCGCAATACCATGATTGACGCACAAGAAGGGCATCGTGCCTTGTTGGTGTATCGTCGGCGTGGACGGGAGTGAGCCCACTTTCGTGGGCGTTGGAGTTTTGATTATTTAGTTTGAGTTTATTTTTAATTTGGTTTATTTTTAATTCAGTATTTCCGTATTTAAGTTCAGTAGATTTAATTAGTTAATTCTTAGATATATTAGGATATTATAATCCTAGATATATTAGGGTATGATAATCCTAGATATATTTGGATATTATAATTCCTAGATATGTTAGGATATCTTTTTCTGGGGTATTTAATTCCCCTATTCTGGTTTAATTAGGTTAAGCAATAAAATTATTTCTTGGAGAAACAAGCGTTTAGACGCACGGGCACGCATTGGAGCGTGATTAATTATTTTGCATCTATCAATTGGTCCGAACTGCCGGATCCCGTCCCGCCAGAATGACTACAAGATCGGCAAGTGAACGACTGGAGCAGTTGGAGGCAAATCAGGCCACCGTCCAGGAACAACTCTCTGAAATAACAGCCTCTTTAGCCGCACTTTCTAAGGCAGTTCTGCGCACGCCAGAAAAAGAGAATGGAACGCCAACTTTGGATACCTCGGGGGAGACGTCGACGAACCACTCATCAGCAACAGGCGCATCGGGCAGTGCGTGGCAGAGGAACGCGACAGTTGCGTTGTTGCCCACGTTTGATGGTGACGACCCAATAGGCTGGGTGGCGCGAGCGGAACAGCAGTTTGAACTGCACGCCACCAAACCGGAAAATGATGAAGTAGATTTGCAGCAGCACGATTACTGTGAAACAATGAGGGAGGAGGCATGTGAGGAAAAGAGGGAGGAACATAACGTAGAGGAACACAATGGTTCTGATAATGAGCGCAGTGACTTGCCAATCTATTCCATGAAGGAGGTTTTCAGCCCCCGAACTATGCGACTGCGGGGATTAGTGCAAGGCTGCCAAGTGACGATCCTCATTGACAGTGGTGCAAGTCATAATTTCATTTGTTCATCTTTGGTAGAAAATATGAAGTTGCAGCCGCAGCCAACAGACAAGTTCCATGTGAAGTTAGGTGATGGGCGGCGACAAGCATCAACGGGGGTATGCAGACAACTACAAATTGAGTTGCCAGGGTGCGCAGCTATAGCCGATTGTTATGTTTTCCCCTTAGGTGGAGTGGATATTATTTTGGGAGTTGCTTGGCTCGCTACACTAGGTGAAGTAGTTGTCAACTGGAAGAACCTATCAATGAGGTTTACATGGAGTGGAAAGCAGGTCATACTTCGCGGGGATCCGGCATTATGCAGAAATATGGTCAGCCTTAAAACGTTGATAAAAACTACAGAGGTGGAATTTTGGGCAGTAGTGCTGGAAAGGGGGCCTACCAAGATGTTAGAAGCTGATGATGGGCGCTTACATGGGATCATACAGCAATATTCATCGGTGTTTGATGAACCGAAGGAATTACCACCAAATAGGACCATGGACCATCGCATTGAACTTATACCAGGCACAAAGCCTGTGTCGGTACGACCGTATAGATATGGACACTGGCAAAAAGATGAGATTGAGAGATTGGTGGGAGAGATGCTGCAGGCAAGAGTTATTCGTCCCAGCTCTAGCCCGTTTTCCAGCCCCGTTCTATTAGTCAAAAAGAAAGACGGCAGCTGGAGATTTTGTGTCGATTATTGGGAGCTCAATAAAGCCACGGTGCCTGACAAGTACCCCATCCCAATCATCCAGGAGATGTTAGACGAATTAGCAGGTGCGGTGGTATTCACAAAAATTGACTTACGCTCCGGATATCACAAAATTCGGGTGGTGCAATCAGATATCCACAAAACAGCCTTTCGTACGCATAGTGGTCATTATGAATTCTTGGTTATGCCCTTCGGGTTGACTAATGCACCTGCAACTTTTCAGTAGACGATGAATGATCTATTTTGCCCGTATCTGCGTAAGTTTGTCTTGGTATTCTTCGACGATATATTGGTTTACAGTTCATCATGGGAAGACCATCAACAACAGTTAAGCCTCGTCCTCCGTACCTTGGACAAGCAACAATTTAAGGCAAATAGGAAGAAATGTGCGTTCGGGTGTCTCAAAATAGAGTACTTGGGTCATATTATTTCAGAAGCCGGTGTGGCAATGGATCCTGCCAAGATTAGCGCAGTGGTAGAGTGGCCGCAGCCTCGCACCATCCGTGATGTACGCAGCTTCTTGGGTTTGACAGGGTATTACAGGAGATTTGTGAAGAATTACGGTATTATTGCACGACCGTTGACAGGGTTGCTGAAAAAGGAGGTCTCCAATCGCTTAATTTGGACACCTGAGGCCGCAACAACTTTCCAACAATTGAAGAATGCCTTGACTTCAGCCCCGGTTTTAGCAATGCCCAAATTCGATCGCCAATTCGTGATTGAGTGCGATGCTTCAGGAACGGGAGTGGATGCTGTGCTCATGCAAGAGAGGCGCCCAATTGCATACTTCAGTAAGTCCCTAGCTGATCGCACTATCTCAAAATCAGCATATGAACGGGAGTTGATGGGATTGGCTTTAGCAATCCAACATTGGCGGCCCTATTTAATTGGACGACGATTCCTTGTACGTACAGACCACCGCAGCCTCCGTCATCTTCTTTCCCAAAGGATCGCGACACCGTCTCAGCAAGTATGGGTGGCACGGTTATTGGGATATGATTTTGTGGTTGAATACAAAACATGTAGTTCAAATGCCGCAGCTGATGCCTTGTCGCGCAGGGAAGGGGAGAGGGAGAATTAACAGCGATCAGCATGTCGGAATGGTTGGGGCTGTCTGAAGTGACGTCTGAACAACAACGAAACAGCCATCTTTAGAAAATCATCCAGGATATTACGGTTCATCCTGATAGTCACCCGGGATTTGTTTTGATTGCTGGCTGATTATTCTATAAAAACCGATTAGTGCTAGCGGAGGATTCCACCTGGATTCCACGTTTACTAGAAGAGTTCCATGCCACTCCGACAGGTGGACATGCAGGGGCTTTTCGCACGTACAGGAGGTTGGCTTCTAATGTTTATTGGAAAGGTATCTTTCGCAGAGTGCAGCAATATGTGGCTCAATGTTTAATTTGCCAAAAATCTAAATATGAGGCGATGTCGCCGGCCGGTCTACTCCAGCCATTACCGATTCCGGAGTTGGTCTGGGAAGATATCTCGATGGATTTCATTACTTGTTTACCCACATCCAAGGGTTATACAATTATTTTTGTAGTGGTGGATCGCTTGTCCAAGTACGGACATTTCATTGCCTTGAAGCCACCTATTACAGCGAAATCGGTGGCTGAAGCTTTTGCACGGGAAGTGGTGCGCTTACATGGAATGCCAAGGTCCATCGTGAGTGATCGGGATTCGTTATTTATCAGTGCCTTCTGGAAGGAGTTACTTGCATTATCTGGTACGCAACTGAAGTTTAGTTCGGCATATCATCCTGAAACAGATGGGCAAACGGAGGTTTTGAATAGGATTCTGGAGACTTATCTTCGATGTTTTGCCTCCGAACAGCCAAAATAGTGGCTTCGTTGGCTGCCGTGGGCGGAGTATTGGTACAACACAGCATTTCAAACAGCAGCCCGCATCACCCCATTTGAGATTGTTTATGGCCGCGCAGCTCCAACTCTTCGGCGATTCTTACCTGGGGAGAGTCGAGTGGCTGCAGTAGCAGAGATCTTGGAGAGCCGAGACGCCACACTGGCTCGCTTGAAGAATAATTTAGAGCGAGCGCAACAAGTTATGATCAAACAAGCAAATAAACATCGTAGAAATGTGGAATTTCGGGTAGGAGATAAGGTGTTTATAAAAGTGAGGCAACATCGCCAATCTTCATTGGCACGACAGGCGCACCATAAATTGTCCCCTAAGTTTTATGGTCCATTTTGTGTGGAAGCTCGAATTGGAGGCGCTGCATACCGTCTGGCATTACCACCTACTTCTCGCATTCATCCAGTATTTCATGTATCCCAACTACGGCGAGTGATTGGTAACCACCCAGTTGAGGGGCAATTACCAGCAACATTAGAGTTGCCAACGGGGCCGATGTTCGAGCCCCTGGAAGTTTTAGCAGAACGTGTGGAGAGAGTGAATGAGCGCGATGAAGAGCAGCTATTGGTTTGGTGGAAAGGGCAATCTAAGGATGATGCTACTTGGATGAGTCGTTATACTCTCCAAAGCCAATTTCCGGATTTCAACCTTGAGGACAAGGTTGGTTTTATGGAGGATGGAGTTGATAGAGAGCGCAATACCATGATTGACGCACAAGAAGGGCATCGTGCCTTGTTGGTGTATCGTCGGCGTGGACGGGAGTGAGCCCACTTTCGTGGGCGTTGGAGTTTTGATTATTTAGTTTGAGTTTATTTTTAATTTAGTTTATTTTTAATTCAGTATTTCCGTATTTAAGTTCAGTAGATTTAATTAGTTAATTCTTAGATATATTAGGATATTATAATCCTAGATATATTAGGGTATGATAATCCTAGATATATTTGGATATTATAATTCCTAGATATGTTAGGATATCTTTTTTTGGGTATTTAATTCCCCTATTCTGGTTTAATTAGGTTAAGCAATAAAATTACTTCTTGGAGAAACAAATCATAGATATATTTGGATATTATAATTCCTAGATATGTTAGGATATCTTTTTTTGGGTATTTAATTCCCCTATTCTGGTTTAATTAGGTTAAGCAATAAAATTACTTCTTGGAGAAACAAGCGTTTATACGCACGGGCACGCATTGGAGCGTGATTAATTATTTTGCATCTATCAACAACCCATGTTCAAATTATTCACTGCTTCGAAACCCAAAAGCCAAAAATGAAGGGGGCTTCATGCAGCAAAGGCATCTCCCATCAGTGGAGTCATAATCAGCATTGAGGAAAGTTGCAATTGCATCATATTCTTCATTTCACCAACTAGCAAAGAAATTTTCTGATAAAACATTGACATCATGTTCTTTATCTATCTTGCACAACGCAGCCTATCTTGCTAAAAACCGTGGTTTAGGGGTGATCGAAGCAGTTTTGGATACCTAAACAATGCCGGATTTAACAAGAAGGTGATGATACAATCCAGTGACAGTGCAGCAGCAAATATGAGCTCGGGCTTGTTTACCTGATCGACAAGAACATCCGGGATATCTTGAACTCGACCATTCTCGAGATCAAGAAATTTGCTACCTCTGTTGTCATCTCCAAGAATACTGTCTTCCCAACTAACGGTGCCTTCCTCACTGCTGAAACAAGCCTGGTTCAAAAACTTCAAGCCTTCAACCTCTCAGTTTATGTGCAGTTTTTCCGAAACGAGTTCGTGTCAAAGCCCTGGAATTTCTTCTCCGATTCATACGTGGAGATCAACACACACTACTATATTGCTGGAATCAACGGCGTTTTCACAGACTACCCTGCAACAGCTGCAAGATTCAAGAGTGAGTGAGTGAGTTGCTTGATGCTTATATGATTCATCAATTCTGTAAGAACTTGCTGCAAAATCGGATCTTTTGTCGGATTGAATGCGTAGATTCAACTTTTGAAGGTGAAGTCTTGGTGGGCTCATCTGTAACAGCACAATGTGGTTTCCATTTTTGTTTGGATTTGGATTGTATCAATGCTTTTTAACAAATCTGAGATGCTCTTTCTTTTTTTTTTTAGTGGATTGAGGAGCCAACAGTCTTCGTCACTCGCTTTGTATTGTTTTTTAACAATTATTTGTATTGTTTTATTCCCTAAGCTTTTATTGCTTGATATGTGAAATTTAATAGCTAGGCACACTCAAATCTATTGCTTCATTCAATAAAATAATTTGTTTATTGCTTGGTTTATAGTTTGACATTTGTTATTTAATTTATTGCTTGATATGTGCTAATTGATAGTTATATTTTCCCAAATTATTATGATATGCAACTGATAAAAAAAAAACACGACATACATAAAAACAATTATTTTTTTTAAAAAAAGGAAGATTAACAATTAATGAATTGCAACGATGAAAGATCTACAATTATTTCGAGACAACGTCGCTGGGGTTAATTGGTGTGGAAGAGGCGACGGCGTGCGATGGGATAGTAGAGGAGAGTCACGGCGGTTACGAAAATTTGAATGAAATAAAAAAAAATGTTGATATCAATAATTCATGAAAGATATTGTAGATATATACATTTACAATGATATCCTTTTACAAATAAAAAAAAATAAATCTAAAGAATTAAATTAAAACTGCATTTGATTATCAACTCTTGATTTAAGAAAAACTTGTGGTTTGATTTTATTCTTATTTTTAATCTAATAAATTTTCTTATGAGATACAAACCCAATATATATATATATATATTAGTGATCATATAATAAAAGATTTTCTCATGTTAAATGATAATGAATTTGGGAGGTTTATTTTTGTAAACGCACCAGATAATTCCAACTCCTTTAATTCTCTATTTTAGATCTAAATATTTTCTCTCCTAATTTTTTCTTTCCTCCCATTATAATCAAATGATTATATCTTTCTCGATTTAAATCTATTTTTTAAGAATCATATATCAAATTAAACATATTTTTACGACGATTCATATGATATCCATATTAAATATGTTAAATTTAAAAAATTCGCACAAAAATCTTGATTTTATATTTAGCTGGTATATGTTCTTCATTATATTTACGTTCAGGATATAAAAAAAAATGCATCAATTACGCATAAAAAAGTTCCCAAATATCTGCAATTTTTTGCATCAAATGATCCATTCTTAACTTGAATAAGATGCATTTTTATTCTAAACCATATGCATTTTTGTATTCATATTGAGTGCATTTTTTGCATTGATTATATGCCGCAATTTTATGCAAAAAATATTGCATTTTTTACATCGAATGTATGCATATTATGTTTTATGAACTGCACGAAATTAAATTTTTATATATATATTTTTCACATTTTTACTCTTTTATGCATTGAGTATGTTCAAAATATGCATCGAAAATTGGACGGGATTTGTTTAATCTGAGCCGTCGATTGAAATATTCAATGGCTCAGATTTTTTCGCATTTAGCACGGAAAATCATATTATCACCTAATCACTACCCTCTATAAATAGTGATCTAATAATTGTTCCTACTAAAACATAAAATTATTTTTATTTTATTCTATTAATATAAATATACAATAAAATAATATTAAAAATATAACAAAACTATATTTGTCACTTTTTTAAAAACATTACACCTAAATAATTTATTATATTTACCATTTTTCATATAATACAAATATAATATCTTTTATTTGTTAAGATTTAAATCTAAGAGAAAATAATTTATATTATATTATATTATATTAAGTTTACTAATGAATAAAATTATATACATGTAAAAGATTTGTTAAAAAATTTAAGATGTATATACAATTTTGTTAATTAAGTTTTAAAATTATAAAACAAGAAATCGTATATTTGATTTGCGCGGGTAAATCTAATTAAAATAAATTTAAACAATCAAGTTGAACTTGACGAGTTTGACCTCGAGTCAATCTAAGCTTGAAAATTTAAGTTCCTTAGAAATTTCAAATCAAGCTCGAACTCGATCTTGGTCATACACGCTCGTGATCCCCTGAGTGGAGCACCACAACTATTTCAAGAGCGCTATCGTTGTCAAAGAAGAGAAGACCCCAACTGCAAATTATCGGGTCGGGCCCGCGACGAACGCATCACCATTTCCTGGCACTCTGCAATGACCCACGTTGTCAGAAAATCGTTTACTTTTGCTGCGTCAACGCTAAGACAAAATAAAGAATTGTATGTCACCAAGCTCTCTTTCTACTTCGCCTCTAGATTGTTGTTGCTGTTTTATTCTGTCCCTCACATCTCCAGTTCTTGATCGGCGCCGGAGATGTGGAAGCTCAGCCTCTTGTGCTTTCTTTTGCTCTGCGCCACGGCCGCATTGTTTGCTGCTCTGGGCTCTACGAAACCCTCAAGTAAATGGCAGACGTTGACTGGTAAACTAAATCTCTCTTTTCGTTGGCTCCTCTGTTGACAAAAACCTCGTTTTTGTTCCAGAACTTGCCTCAGTATGATTTCTTTGCAGGAAGAGAGCCTTTGGTAGTAGCCAGGGGCGGATTTTCAGGAATATTTCCGGATTCTAGCTACAACGCCTTTTCTCTGGCAACGCAGACTGCATCCCCAAATCTGCATCTCTGGTGTGATGTTCGACTTACAAAGGATGGAAGAGGGATCTGCTTTCCCGACATCAGGCTCGAAAACTCTTCTAACATTGCTCTTGTCTATCCCGAGGGGCGAAACACCTACGTCGTCAACGGTGTCTCTACTACAGGATGGTTTTCTCTGGATTTCACCCTCAATGATCTAGGAAATGCCAACTGTAAGTCAGAGGATGTTTGCCTTCATATCTGTCTAGTTTTCTTGAAGTTAAAGAATCAGTAGTTGCTGCCTTTCTACTTGAAACAGTGATCCAGAGGATTTATTCTCGAGCTCCCAATTTTGACAACTCTATGAATCAAATTCTTGCTGTTGAAGATGTGATTGGGATGATACAACCACCTGCATTGTGGCTAAGCGCACCGGTATATATGAATTCGCGTTGAGTTTTTGTAGATCATGCTTTCTTGTGTTGGTTGTGACGCGTTGTTGTGCAGCATGATGCATTCTTCAGCCAGCACAATCTGAGCTTGAGGAGCTACATTATCTCTCTGTCAAGAAAGTCCACTGTCAACTATGTCTCGTCGCCGGAGGTGAGGTTCTTGAGGAGCCTCGGATCAGGATTAGGCCCAACCAAAACCAAGCTTGTCTTCCAGTTTCTGAGGGCTGATGATGTGGAGCCTACATTGAATCAAACATACGCCTCACTTCTGACAAATCTCGCGTTTATCAAAACCTTTGCCGCAGGAATTCTTGTTCCCAAATGCTACATATTGCCAGTGGACAACAGCTTGTATTTGAAGGATTACACATCTGTTGTTGGTGAAGCTCATGCAGCTGGTCTTGAAGTGTTTGCGTATAATTTCGCGAATGATGATGCTTTGCCGTATGATTACAGCTATGATCCTGTTTCTGAGTATCTCTCCTTCATTGATAACGGCAAGTTTTCTGTTGATGGTCTGGTCTCGGACTTCCCACTCACTGCATCAGCAACTGTTGGTATGCAAATCTCATCCCCATTCAACTCCCATATTTTTTCTTCCATATTCAACAGTTCTTTTCCAGTTTCCAGTTTCCTCTTGCAGATTGCTATGCCCACATGAGCAAAAATGACACCGTGACTGGTAAGCAACGTTTCTCGTGTTCATTTGAATAAGGTCAGTCTTGACATGAACCTGTTTCTCTCATTACTGCAGCAAAGCTTTTGGTGATCTCAAATGAGGGAGCAAGTGGAGACTACCCTGGTTGCACTGATAAAGCATATGAGAAAGCTGTTTCAGACAATGTAGATATTCTTGATTGCCCTGTTCAAATCACAAGTGATGGGATACCCTTTTGCTTGGGATCCATCAATCTCGGAGATAGAACAAATGCTGCTCAATCCGAGTTCAGCAATAGGGCGACAGACAATCCCCACCTCGGAATAGAAAATGGAGTTTTCACCTATAATCTCACATGGAGTGAGATTCAGAGCTTGAAACGTAAGTGAGATTTGCAATTTCCTAACCCTTTTGCTATAAAATGATGTTTTTTCTTTCACTGCAGCTGCTATTCACAACCCATGTTCAAATTATTCATTGCTTCGAAACCCAAAAGCCAAAAACGAAGGGGGCTTCGTGCAGTTGTCTGATTTTTTGACATTCGCAAAGGCATCTCCTATCAGTGGAGTCATAATCAGCATTGAGGAAAGTTGCAATTGCATCATATTTTCATTTCCACCAACTGATGAACATTGACATGTCTCTATCTTGCAGAACACTGCCTATCTTGCTAAAAACCACGGTTTAGGGGTGATTGAAGCGGTTTTGGATACTTTAAACAGTGCAGGATTTAACAACCAGACAGCCAAGAAGGTGATGATACAATCCAGTGACAGTGCTGTTTTGTCAAAGTTTAGTAACAGCAGCAGCAGCAAATATGAGCTTGTTTACCTGATTGAGAAGAACATTCGCGATATCTGGAACTCGACCATTTTCGAGATCAAGAAATTTGCTAGCTCTGTTGTCATCTCCAAGAATACTGTCTTCCCAACTAACGGTGCCTTCCTCAGTGCTGAAACAAGCCTGGTTCAAAAACTTCAAGCCTTCAACCTCTCAGTTTATGTGCAGTTTTTCCGAAACGAGTTCGTGTCACAGCCCTGGGATTTCTTCTCCGATTCATACGTGGAGATCAACACACACTACTCTTTTGCTGGAATCAACGGCGTCATCACAGACTACCCTGCAACAGCTGCAAGATTCAAGAGTGAGTGAGTGAGTTTATTGAATCTTATATATGCTTATAAAAAACTCAAACATTCCTTTGTGTGTGCAGGAAATCGGTGTTTAGGGTTTAAAAATGTGCCATCTTACATGTCTCCAGTTCAGCCTGGGAGTCTTCTCTCGCTCATGTTCAACCGAGATTTGCCCCCGGCGGAGGATCCATACCCCATTCTGACAGATGTTGATGTGATCGAGCCACCACTACCTCCGGTGACGGCCAGGCCGCCACCAGCCACGATTCCACCAACAGTAGCAGTGGCTCGCCGGCTCTAGTCCGGACTCAGCGTGATGGCTCTCCTTTGTCGCCATTTTTATTCCTCGTCTTTGTCGTCTCTGAAATTCTTGTGTAAAATTCTAAATACCATACAAAAAAGTTTCGATTCTCTGCAAAATAAATGTCAATCGAAACACTGTTTTTAATTCCGACAAAATTGATATCGCCGATCCAGAAATCAAGCACGTAACAGTTGATTGATCAAGCACGAGAGGTGGAAGAATGCTATCAAAGAGAATGATTTACCCATGATCGACGGCGGATGAGCTCCGGCTAACCTCCGTCGGAATACAGCTAACGCGTATACAATTGCATCGCTCTCTTTGATTTGGGGTTTTGACGCCGCCTCTGGAATTGAACAAACCCTAGGGGTTTGCCTATTGATGGAAATTGTCGACGATGGCTCGTACGTGTCGGAAGGTGATTGGTTAAGAAATCCGACGTGTCAGAGTCTGATTGGCTGTATGGAAAAGCGTAGACTTTGTCTTAAGCTAAAACCTCAGTTTAGTTTAGTTAGGCTGTATTTTAACTGTAAATCAATGAATTTAAATTTCAACACCTCAGCAAAACCAGAGACTAGAGAGAGAGAGACAGATTGACGGAGAGAGAGAGAGAGAGAGAGAGAGAGAGTGAGTGAGGGAGAGTGAGTGAGGGAGAGAGAGCGCGGGAACATGAACAACAAGAAGCTGAAGATCGTGCTCGCTCTCTTCGCACTCAATTCAATTTCTCTCTACTTCTATTTTTCCTCTCCCCTCGACCTCCGCCGCCCGCCGCCCATTACCAACGCCGCGTCGGTATATTCCCAGCCCCACCGCCCTCTCTCCGTCAAGCCCTGGCCGATTTTACCTTCCTACCTCCCCTGGACCCTCAACCCCAACACCAGATTCCGCTCCTGCGAAGCATATTTCGGCAACGGATACATCCAACGCGTCGACGCGTTGAACCCACCCGCCGCAGTAACCCACCGGAAATCCCTCCCCGCCGCCTCCGGCGGCGGGGGTTGGTTCAGATGTTTCCACAGCGAGACGCTGAGAAGCTCGGTATGCGAAGGGGGGAGGGTACGGATGATTCCGGAGAAAATCTTGATGTCTCGTGGGGGAGAGAAGCTGGACAGCGTGATTGGAAGAACTGAAAGTGAAGAGCTTCCCGATTTCGAAGATGGGGCGTTTCAGATTGAGGTGGATGACAGATCAAGAATTGGGAAAAAAATGGTGGATGAAATTTTTCTGGATAAATTTGTTCAACAAGGTGCCATTGACAGACACACTATGCGTGGGTTGATTGGTTCGATCCGTTTAGCAGATGCCCGTGAATTTGTTTGCTCTAAGGTTAGTACACAATCTTTTCTTTTGCTTTTCTCTATGATTCATCAATTCTGTAAGAACTTGCTGCAAAATCGGATCTTTTGTCGGATTGAATGCGTAGATTCAACTTTTGAAGGTGAAGTCTTGGTGGGCTCATCTGTAACAGCACAATGTAGTTTCCATTTTTGTCTGGATTTGGATTGTAACAACGCTTTTTAACAAATCTGAGATGCTCTTTCTTTTTTTTAGTGGATTGAGGAGCCAACAGTCTTCGTCACTCGCTTTGAATATGCAAACTTGTTCCACACTGTTACTGACTGGTACAGTGCTTACATTGCTTCAAGAGTCACTGGCTTGCCTAATCGACCCCATTTGGTGTTTGTAGATGGCCACTGTGAGGTATTTCTCTTTTGGCCACATCATGTTTTTCTTGACATTCTTGATTTCGGGAGAATCGGGTTCTGATTGGTAAAAGCCTCTTGCTTGTGATTAAGAGGTAGTGGAGATAATCGGGTTCGGTTTGCTAAAAATGTCTTGTCTGTAACTAAGAGATTGTGGGTTCGAGTAGGGGTGATACAAGCCGAATCGAGTATAGTCAAGCTCGGCTCGAAATTTCCCAGCTCGAGCTCAACTCGAACCGACCGAGTTTAAATTTTTTAACTCGAGCTTGACTCGGTGTCAAACTAGACAAGTTTGAATCGGCTCGATCGGGTTCAGATTTTTTTAATTTATTTTAACTTTTAATAAAAAATTTAATTTTTTATTATTAAATAATAAGTTTAGGAATAAAAATTTAAATTATATTAAGCTCGATAAGGTTCGTGAATCTAGCTCGACTCGGACTCGATTAAAGCTCGAGCTCAATAAAGCTCGCTAGACTATCGAATCGAGTATCATGAAGTTCGAGCTCGACTAGATTAATATCGAGTCGATTTTGAGTTTTTTTCGAATCGATCTCGAGTAATTCGCGAGTCTGTTTGACTCATGCTCATCTTAGATTCAAGGTATCTTGAAAACATTTGGGTGTGTGAGTTGTGTTTCGGTTTTTGTTTAGTAAAAGCGTCTTGCCTATAATTAAGATATAAGCGCAAGATTCATCATTTGATGACAAACGCAGGCGCCCTTGGAGGAAACATGGAGGGCATTATTTTCCAGCGTCACCTACGCCAAGAACTTCACTGCTCCGGTTTGCTTTCGCCACGCCATCTTCGCCCCGTTAGGGTATGAAAACGTTCTCTTCAAGGGACTCTCCGAAGATGTAGACTGCCACGGAGCTTCTGCGCACGATCTGTGGCAAAACCCCGATGATCGGAAAACTGCTCGACTGTCGGAGTTCGGTGAGATGATAAGAGCTGCCTTTGGGTTCCCGGTGGACAGACACCACATCTCCAAGCCATCATCAGGTCTCAACATCCTGTTCGTCCGACGTGAGGATTATCTCGCTCATCCTCGACATGGGGGGAAGGTGCAGACAAGGCTTAGCAACGAAGAAGAAGTGTTTGATTCGATAAATAGGTGGGCGGCGAGTCACTCCGAGTGTAAATTAAACGTTGTCAATGGATTGTTCGCGCACATGTCCATGAAAGAGCAGGTTCGAGCCATCCAAGATGCTTCGGTGATCATCGGGGCTCATGGCGCTGGTCTCACTCACATAGTTTCCGCAACCCCGAGTGCAGTGGTGCTGGAGGTGATCAGCAGTGAATACAGGAGGCCCCATTTCCAGCTGATTGCTCAGTGGAAAGGCTTGGCATATCATGCCATCAATCTTGGTGGATCCTATGCTGAACCTCAGCAAGTAATAGACAAATTGAGTGACATTCTGAGAGATCTTGGATGCTAACACTTGTAAAAAATTTCCCCCCGGAGAGAGAAAGTAGACAAGATTTGTGGAATCATGTAAAATAGCAGCAAACATAGAAGAAACAAAAACCAAATCAATCTTTTTCAATCATACGAAGTTGAGAAACCATGTCTGAAGATTTATGATGTTCAGAACTATGGTGGGAAATTTTCAAAATGCAAAACTTCAGTTTTTATCATTACACATTTATGCGGCTCCTGCACCCTTGCCCTTCTTCTTTTGAATCTTTTTCATGTAGAATTCCAACTCCTTCCCCTCCAAAATGTAACTGCAACCAGAGTCATTTAATGTTGAATCAGAGAAATGCATGATTATGTGCATGAGGTGGTCAGAAATTTCAGAAAGTTCTCGGGCGATGAGGATTAACATACCCATCACATCGGCCACACTGGCCGGGACGAGAGGAGATTGCAGCCAACAACCGTCCACCACCGAATTGTTCCTCAATGTGTGAGTCAATCTTACGGTCTTGCTGGCGTTTTTCCAGTTTTCTCTGGACGTGGTTACTCTTCTTTGTCTCTTCAGTGGCAGCCGCAGTAGCATCAGCCTCCTGAGTCAAGAGGAAACAAATATTTTAACAGAAAGTATGTAAATTCTAATACTATTTGGCGGGGGAGGAGGAATAAATCAGGGTAAAAACTAAGGAAGTTGAAGAATAAACGATCCAAGCATCCCAACTTGATCACAGTGTTCCAAAGGCGCTAAAATATCAAGTTTAAGATAAGGATTCTTAAGGGTGCAGGGCCGGTTAAATGCAGAGAAAACAAGTTTATTGTTCAGAACCATGGTAGTATAGACGAGGAAAAGAAAACATGAGAATACAAGAGACGACCCTTTGGTCTGTCTTTCATTGGAAAAATCAGCAATACCGTATACCCCTAATGTTCTAGCTAATATTATTTATTCCAACATCAGAAAACAAAATTATGATATAGTGATATACTTATATGATGTATTTCCTGGTCCAAAAACTTCCTTTCCTGGTGTAATAATCTAGCCTACCGCACATTTGATTCTTCACAATATGTTTACCAGTGTCCTTTTCTTTTCCTACATATCAAGTTTCAAAAATATAGCTTAATGCACAATGCTTTGCATTACTCTGCATCAAAACTCACAAACAAGTCTGCCTAATGCACTAGGGGGAAAAAAAGAAACCTTCAACTGCAATATGCAAACAAAGAAACAGAATTGTACCTCTTCCTTCTTAGCAGCAGTCTTCTTCTTGCGGCCGATTTCAACTCCATAATGCTGCAGATACCACTGCTTGAAAGGCGCAGCATCCACCTGAATAATAGCACCCTTCACCAGAGTCTGGGTTCTAACAAGCTCATTGTTGGATGCATTATACACCACATCCAAGATCCTAGTCTTTCGGGTGACAGCTTCACTCCCCCATGAGTAGTTTCCGGTATCAAGCCTCAATGCACGCCACTTCACATTGCCTCCACGAACTCTCACCCTTCGAACAGTCTTGTTGCTAGACAACTTGGTGTTTGCAGGCTGTCTGCCCAGCTCATACCTAACAAATACACACACAAACATACCCAACCAATCAACCAGTAGTAGAACAATAAAACGGATACGAGGTGGGTATGATCCTCAATAACCAGATCACAACTCTATTTTAAACGAATATTTGTAATCCAATTACTATAAACTGAGCATGAAAACATAAAATTACAAACGCATTAAAATAGACCTATAATGTAAACGGCATAAAAAAAATCAGATAATTGAGCAATAAACAGAGCAAATTTGTCAAATTCCACAAATTGAACAGGCAGGATATCAACGACGAGAAATTGAGAAATAAAAGAATGGTTAGGATTTTACTTTCGCTTCTTCCTCCATGCCTTCTTCTTGCCACCAGTGGCGCGCCTCTTATGCATCGAATCCCGAGAAATACCTGCGCACAAACAACATTCCCATCATGATCTCACTCTCACTAAACTAACGCGATTTCAACATCAAATATTGCAAGACGAAGGCAAAAATTTAAAAAAAAAATTAATTAAAAAAAGGAAGAGAGATGAATCACCCATGATTGCCGGAGGAAGAGTTCCAAATCCAATGCGACACCGTCCGAATACAGGCGTGGTAGGCAGATTGATTATGTAGGCCTCAAAACCCTAGATCCCTCGATTACAAATTACACCTCTCTTGGGCTCTCCCATTTATTGGGCTTTTTACGCTTAAATTTCACCCCAAACCAGCCTTCAAAGCCCACGGTCTTTTTTATTTTAATTATTCATTTTTAAAAAAAAATTGTACCACGCAGTTTAAATTAGTGTTTTTGGCCAAACTAAATTAATTTTGAAAGATTTAGGTTGATCAAATAAGATCGTGTGGGTTTATTTATTCTTCCATTGATATGATATTGTTACTCTTGGATTTTAATCAAGTTTTCATAATTTATTTTTTTTTGGAATCTCTTACAAAAAGACTCGTACGAATAAAGTTGTGTGGACTGCTATAATTACTAAAATCCTTCCTGAATTTTTTTAATGTGGGATTTGAGTTCCTTAATATTAGGGCGGCAATCTTCGACTCGACACGACAATATGGTATGAACCTGATACAAAATAAATGTGTTGGATCAACTCATTTTAAACTCAGCTCAATTTTGAATCGAACAAGCGAAATCTGATTAAAATTTGAGTCAATTCCGGGTCAACTAGCGTGACTTGAATGACATGCGGAATGAATTATGTTATATTCGATTCTATTTTATTTGTAATTCCGTGTTAAAGAAGTTATTTTCAAATTTTTTGTGTTCAACGGGTCATTTTCGTATTGAACGTGTCATTGTTTATTAAGGTTAAATTTTCATCATAATTAAACATGTTATTTGGGGTTGAACTGAAATAAGCAGGTCATGTTCAGGTTAGCTTTTCTCACCCGAAAAAATAAGTGTTTGATTCAGATCGACTTGTAATATATTAATATCAGATCGCAACCCAACCCACCAACCAAAACCTAACACAATTGCCACCCATACTTAATCAAATATTTTTCAGATTGCTTCAATATTTTTCCAAATAAAGGCATTTAATTTCAAGAGAGAGACTTTTCGAGTGGCCTCATACTCGGATAAAATAGTGAGGAGGAGCCGAGAATTGACCGAGGAAAAGGAAGATGATAAATCTTAATTCATCTCATTCATAATATGACTTCATTACAAACGAAAAATAAACACCAACATAAAACTTAACCTAAATACTTGAGCTATGATAGTGGACTCGTAGAGATTAGCACTACAAAAAATTCGCAACTAATTTTTCCATTGCGAATCACATAAGCAACGGATTTGTAACATATTTTTTCCATCACAAAAGTCATTATTACTAAATAATTGGCTATCAAATATTAAATTCACAGTCACAAAATTTTAGCAAGGGAAATTTACATTGCTAAATTGAAAAATTAATTTAATTGGCAGTCCGTCGTGAAATAACGACGCATTTTTTATTTCATCCTAATTTTAAGATTTTTTTAGTGTAGGCCTATACTATCACACAACCAAATAATTGTTAGTTTTAATTTTAGGTTTGATTACAAAAGTATATCTCCATTGTCGCATGAATTGTCAATCAAGGTATGACTATTTAAATAATAATTAAAATTTAAATACAAAGTAGTACTAAATTTTACAAAAGATATTTATAAGTGTTTGAGTCAAAACTCAAAAGTCCGTTGTAATAAATAATAACCGAAACAAAACAAAAATTTACGCGTTTGTCTGAGACACGTGTAGCTTGGTCGGATTGTGAGTGGACTGAACTTAGAGTGATGACTACATATTTATGAGGTCAGCGATGACGCATTTCGAGAATCAAGAATCACGACCCGCCACTATTTCACACACTAGAGATAAATTTTCTTCGATTTCCTTCTCATAATTCAACACAATGAAGAACAAGGTACGCCCATTCTTCTATTTCTTGATGTTTCTTGATTACTTGAAAACGGCCCTCAACTGTTTTATTTTGCTTGATTACTTTTCATGGCGCTGTAGTAAGATTTATTGTATAACTCACACATACACACACTTGCCAAAGATGGGATCTTTCTTGGGTGTTTATACTCTGCAGCTATGGAAAGATTTGGGTGAAAACGTTTGAGAAATCGAAAAAGAACTTCCTCTCTCTAGACTTCACACACACTTGCCAAAGATGGGATCTTTCTTGGGTTTTAATTATACTTTGCAGCTATGGAAAGATTTGGGCAAAAACGTTTGAGAAATCGAAAAACAACTTCTTCTCTCTAGACTTCAATGTGTAGGAGAATATGGGTGTTGAAATCGGTGCTTATCTTTTTATCTTGTTATTGTATATCAAAAAACCCCTTTCTTCGTATTTGTAGAATCATGTTGTGAGTTAGCCCTTATTATGCTGCTTTGTTGAAGATCCCTTTTCATTTCTGTGCAGAAATTTGATGAATGTTGAAGGGTTTGCTAATGGCATCTCATGATTATGAGGATTTTGGTGGATCTCTCGAGGAATTGGATTGTTATGATTTAGATAGCTGCATTAATGCTGATGTTTACAATGCATTTGAACCATCTGCACTTAGTTTCTCATCTAATGGGAGTGCTAGTTCTCAGCCGGATTGTTTATCCGATGGCACGAACAACGATGCGTACGCCAACGTTTCTTTGGGTATAAGCAGCCCTAATGGACTGGACTGCTTGAATGGGAAGTTTGGAGAAGCAAAAGTTGATATGGAGCCTAGGCTCGGGCGTGATTCTCGGCTTGTGGATGCTCGTAGCGAGCTTCGTGTGGAGGTGGCGATGGAGATTGTGGGTAGAAGGAACTTGAAGGAGATGCTTGTTGCTTGTGCAAAAGCTATAGCAGATAACGATTTGCTGACTCGTGAATTGTTGATGTCTGAAGTGCAGTCGATGGTTTCGGTTAATGGGGAGCCGTTGCAGAGGTTGGGGGCTTACATGTTAGAGGGATTGGTTGCTAGAATGGCCTCCTCAGGGAGCTCCATTTACAAAGCCTTGAGATGTAAAGAGCCTACTAGCCCGGAACTCCTTTCGTATATGCACTTGCTGTACGAAGCCTGCCCGTATTTCAAATTCGGATACTTGTCTGCAAATGGGGCCATTGCAGAGGCCATGAGAAATGAAGACCAGATCCATATAATTGATTTTGAGATCAACCAGGGTACTCAATGGATCACTCTTATCCAAGCTCTTGCCACACGGCCCGGGGGGCCTCCACGAGTCCGTATCACCGGAATAGACGACTCCTTCTCGGCTTATGCAAGAGGAGGTGGTCTTGAAATTGTGGGGCAGAGGCTATCAGGGCTTGCAAGATCATGTGGAGTGCCGTTTGAGTTCCATGCGGCCGCAATTTCCGGTAGTGATGTCGAAAGCAAACATCTCGGGGTTCGACCCGGGGAAGAAGCGCTGGCCGTGAACTTCGCAATGATGCTGCACCACATGCCGGATGAGAGCGTAGGCGTTCAAAACCACCGTGACAGGCTCCTGAGAATGGTCAAGAACCTCTCCCCTAAGGTTGTCACTCTGGTCGAGCAGGAATCGAACACCAACACAGCTCCTTTCGTGCCCCGATTCACCGAGACACTCGAGTATCATCTGGCTGTGTTCGACTCCATAGACGCGGCCTTACCAAGGGACCACAAGGAACGCATCAACGTCGAGCAGCACTGCTTAGCTCGGGACATTGTCAACATAATAGCTTGCGAAGGGCTGGAGAGAGTCGAGCGCCACGAGCCTCTCGGGAAGTGGAGGCAGCGGTTTTCAATGGCCGGCTTCAAGCCGTACCCGTTGAGCTCACACGTAAACGCCACCATCAAAACTCTGCTGCAGAACTACAGCAACAGTTACAGACTTCAAGAGAGAGATGGATGCCTCTACCTCGGCTGGATGAATCGAGATTTAGTCGCCTCTTGCGCATGGGTTTAGTCCTTCTTTAATGCCAAGATTTCGATATCTGAGGTATACTGAATCACTTACAATCACCATGGATCCTCTATGTGTTGATTTCTAACTCTTGTGGTGGTTGCAGTGAAGCTCTGGAAAGCACAACAGTCCTCCGGGAGGGAGTCGGGCCGACGACCGCGTCTTCGACGTCGATCATGGTCGACCTTGAGCTGGGAGGTCATTAGTTTGTCCTGCAAATTTGATTCCTAGATGAATGCTGGTAAAGAATAAATTGCAATCCTTAGCTTGTTTGTGTTAGTCTTTGCTTTTTATTAATAAAGGTTTATTCCATACCTATAATTCTGCAAAACTCATAATTTCCCTTGCATAATTAGATGTGACTACACTCGGCTCACGAGTTATTCGGGATCGGCTCTATATTAATCAATTCGAGCTCGAGTTCTTCGAATATTCATCAATCTCGCGCTTCAATATGCTTGATTCGATGGGCTCAAGAGTCTAATCGATCTTCAGCTTAATCCGAGCTTGGATTCGAACTAGGTTCGCGAGCTTAATCGAGCTTAATATAATTTAATTTTTTTCTAAATTTATTACTTAATAATAAATGGTTAATTTTTTTATTAAAATTAGAAAATCAAGCTCGAGCTTGACTCAAAAACTTGAGTCGGCTATACTTGACTCGGCTTGTGATCACTCATATCCATGATCACCAATGACAATGTGGGAAGTTCTATGCATTTGTAGTTTTGCTTTGCTCATAATTGGACAAGGTATCATCTCTCATATAGAGGTTGTATTTTTCTTTAATTTATCCAGTTAGTTTTATTGGGAAAAATAAAATTACATATGTTAAAATTTGAAAATCATTTTTTTAAATTTTTTTTTGAAGAAATCCCTCTCTAATTTTACAATTTTAAATTATTTTTTCTTTCAATAAAATTTGGTAATAAATACTGTTTTTGCATTAAAAACATATCATGTGAGATGCTTCCATCTTCCTTGTCCATACATGATACAGCATGGTAAGAATCTTTCTTTTTGCCCTAAATCATATCATGTGATGCACATGCATGCTTGGTACAAAATGAAAATCCTGAAATAGATTATTTTATCCAGCGGCGGATTCAGAAATTTTTGTTAAAGAATTCCATTAGATTTTTATGTAACGAGAAAAACATGTAATTAAATAAAAATACTTGTTCATATAAATGATAAAAATGTATAAAAAAATTCATACATCAAGTTAATTTTAGTACTACATATACAACTAGAAATTTGTTGAGTAAAACGGAAAAAAAATTAATCGATTTTTCTTTATTTTCAGTCCCTTCACATTCTTCTCGTCACATTGTTCATTTTCAGCCTCTTTCTTTCTTAATTGCACATCGATGTATTGAGTTATTTCATAAAAATATTATATCATTCTATCACTAGCTAAAATCTAAAGACAAATTCGATTATACATAATTTCATTAATAGGTGTTTGGTGGAACGACGTGTTCATGCGTAGATGTTTAAAGATACTCCGTGCTAATCATATGATTTCAACAAAAGCATGAGACTCGCTTCAACTCATGATCTTTTGGTTCATAAATCTCGAAATTTACTAGTAAAAAAATTATAAAAAAAATTATTTATTTTCAGTTCCATCACACTCTCTTCTTATTTATTTTCAACCTTTTTTTCTTTTTAATTGTACATCAATATATTAAACTATTTCATAAAAATATTATACTATTTCTATTACTAAAACTCAAAAACAAATTCCATTAGGGGACTAAAACAAAATGTACATAATTTCATTAATAGTTGTTTGGTGGAATGATGAATCCATGAGTAATTAATCATATATTATTTCAACAAAAGTGTTAGGCTCTCTTCAACTCATAATCATTATCAATCAATATCATCCATCTCAATAATTAATTATTTAATTTCATTCCCATTTTATATAAGATGAAAATTCATAAAAATAAATTTTAAAAAAAAAATTACACACTTGTATATTAATCAGTATGCTTAAACATATATATCTATATCTATATATATATATATATATATAACTTCATTAATTAATTAATGAAGTTAGATTTGGAGGCGTGGTCGGGAACAAGCTCCATGGATGAATTGAAGCTCCAGAAGTTGACGTCGAAAACGGCGAAACTGCTTCCGGTGGAGGCAGAGATCCCCACCTGAACCTTCTCCGGAAGAAAGTTACTCAAATCATATTCATATTCCACCACCCGACTGCCTCCTCCGCCGCCGCCGCATGCCAGAGTGACAGAGAACATTCTGCCGTCGTGGGATATGTACAGCGTCATCTCTCGCCGGAGACACGACTCCCCAAAACTCACCCCACTGCTCGAATATCGGGAGTCGATATCGATCCCCACGTGGTCGTCATGGATCGCATCCCATTCGTTCACGTACAGGTCGATCTCCACGGCGAAGACGGCGGAGCCGCTCCCTCTGGAGCCGAACACGCCCAGATTCCCGCCGGAGGAGCCGTCGGGGATGGTGGAGCCGGCCGGCACGATGAAGAACGCCAGCCCGTCCGCCGGCACGTGGCCTTCGACCGGGGTGATGGTGAATCTGATGGTGCTGGTGAAGTGCAGCACTTTCTTGTGTGACCATAACTGCACCGGGTTCGAGTACAGGACTCGACCGACGCTCGCGTTGGTTTTCGTGAGGCGGAGGGAGGAGGAGAGGGACGGGACGTGGGCGTCGCCCTGGTACGTTAGGTCGGTGGGCTTCGAGTGGAATGAATCGAAGTAGAAGGAGGTTTTCTGCGAGACCGTCTCATTAGCCAGCATGAGTAGCATGGCTATGGATGAGAGGATTGGAATTAGGGTTTGAGGAAAGTTGGCCATGATCTTGGTTTGATGAATTAAGTTGTAAACATTTGGTGTGGTTTATGCTTCTATTTATACTAGTCTTAGCAGTCAGGCGGATCCAGAAAATCCTTGTGAGAGGGATTGAATTTTTTTTTTTTTTTTTTTGTCTCCACTAGACTTCAACCCATTTCTTCTTATTTTCATTCATTTTTTCTTCTTTACGAGGGGGCTAATCCAAAAAATCCCGGATCACGATATTATAAAAACAAAAAAAAATTCAGCTAGGGGAGGCTGGAACCCCCAAGCCCTAGTGTAGATCCGCCAATGCTAGTAGTTAATATAACGGTGCTCGTTTCAAATTCATTCTGATTCTTCTACGAGAACTGATGCAGAGTTTGAACATGATGAAATTCGACCCAATACTTCTTTGAAACGAACAA
>JAPKLW010000579.1:251008-335015 GCA_026898455.1 Plectranthus barbatus | reverse complement strand
TCTTTACCTAAAATTTATTTTATAAAATACAAATCTTATCTCTCCTCCATGTAAGTTAAAGGAATTCCATTTCTTTTGCATTTGTTTAAAAGGGAGTGGAATAACCAAGAAAAAGAAAGCAAGAGAAGGACCTTTGGAGAGAGAGAGGGTAGAGAGGCAGAGGATGAACATACCCTCTGTTTTCGTTTATGTATATTCCTCTCGATAGATCTTGTTTTCATCAATTCTCCCATCTGTTTCTTCCCCCTCCCAGTTATTGAAATAAATAAACATTGGTAATTTGTTTGCGTTCTGTTTTTTTCTGATTGCGGGACTGTTCCGATCTACATGAATTGTGGATTTTTCGAGGCTTTTCGTATTGAATCTTGATAAATGAATCAGGGATCCGATGATTTTGGATCGAATCCAGCATTTTGGACTTAATCTTTGATCGCTCGCTGCTACTGGGTTCCTGCTCGATTTTTCTGGATAAGGTATTGATGATTTTCGTTTTCATTGTTGGGTTTTCGTTTCTGCTGGGATCTACCTGATTTAAGCTTCGATTGTGTGTGCGATTATCTGTTTTTGCTGCTGTAATCTTCAATCTGTGATGGTGGGTTCAATGGTTTCATTCTGGAGTTGATTCGAACATTTCGTAGGATCCTAGAATTCTTTGGAATTGTGCTCAAACCAAGCTGTGATCGAATGTGTGATAGTGCTAGATTTGGAAGATGACTTTTTCTAGCTTTTTAAAAATCTGCTATGTTATGGAAAGTCGTTTTGCTTGGTTTTGATGGGCTAATTCGGCAGGAATCTGCAGCAGAGATGGAGACTGACCAAGGTAAGCTCTTTGTTGGTGGGATTTCGTGGGACACTGATGAGGAGCGTCTCAAAGAGTATTTTGGATCGTATGGGAATGTGGTGGAGGCAGTGATCATGAAAGATCGAAACACGGGACGTGCTCGTGGATTCGGTTTTGTAGTCTTTGCCGACCCTGCAGTTGCTGAAAGGGTGGTTAAGGAGAAACACATGATTGATGGTCGAAGTGTAAGTTCAGCGTATAAATTGTCTATGACTCTATTGTTCATAATGCATTCACTACTCAACAATATCTGTTTTTTTTAATGCCGAAAGCTATTGTCTTGATGCAATCTGAGTGAAATCAACTGATTATATATGTAATGTTCCTTAAGAGGAGGCAACATTGTCTAGTTTTTCTGTTGCTAGAAGTGGATGACCATAAGATGTTGTGTTGTTTGGGCTTCCTTGGTCTCCTTTCATGACTCTAATATTAAAAATTGGATTGGCGTCGTAATGAACTAGATAATCCGCTTTCCTTGGTCTACATTGTCTTCTTTCTCGGTATATTCATCGCCCTACATCTTTCAGGTGGAAGCAAAGAAAGCTGTTCCGAGAGATGACCAGCACTTGATGAGTAGAAACAGCGGCAGCATTCAGGGATCACCGGTACCTGGACGTACTAAGAAGATTTTTGTCGGAGGATTAGCATCTACTGTCACGGAGAGTGATTTTAAAAGTTACTTCGATCAGTTTGGCACCATAACCGATGTTGTAGTCATGTATGACCACAACACTCAAAGACCGAGAGGTTTTGGGTTTATATCATATGATACGGAGGATGCAGTGGACCGGGTGTTGCACAAAACCTTTCATGAACTCAACGGGAAGATGGTTGAGGTAAAACGAGCAGTTCCGAAAGAATTGTCTCCGGGACCCAACAGGAGCCCACTAGTTGGTTACAATTATGGGTTCACTAGAGGCAGCAACTTCCTCAATAGCTACCCACAGGGATATAATCTGGGCTCGATTGGAGGGTATAGTGTCCGAATGGATGGAAGATACAATCCATTGGCTAGTGCTCGTGGTGGGTTTTCCCATTTTGGTTCTCCGGCTTATGGTGTGGGAATGAATATAGAGCAAGGCTTAAATACTGGATTTGGTGGCGGTTCTAACTTTAGCGGAAATGTAGGTTATAGTCGTGTCCTGAACCCGTATTTTGGTGGTAGTCAGAGCAGGTACACTACTCCTATTGGTTACAATGCTAGTAGTAGCCGTGGTGATTCTTTCCTCAACACATCACCTAGAAATGTTTGGGGAAATGGTGGTCTTAATGCTTCAGCAAATAATGCCAGCTCTGGTTCATATTTTGGTTCCGGAAGTGGTGGTTTCGGACCCTTCAGAAACAATGGAGCAAATTGGGGCACTTCTCCTATTGCTGCCTCACTCGGGGGAAGTTCTTCCGGCTTCAGTGGGGGTAACGTTGGTTATAGAGGCGGAGAAAATAGCTATGCTCTGGGAGCAGGTGGGTTTGAGAGGAACACTGGGTCAGGTGTAGCCGCTTCATCTTCGTTTTCTGTCGCAACTGGTGGCTATGAGGGACCCTATGGGGACTTCTACCGTGGCAGCTCCGTTTATGGTGATCCCACTTGGCAAACTACATCTTCTGAGCTGGATCATTCCGGTTCATTTGGCTACGCTCTTGGGAATTCGGAAGATGTGGCTAACAAAGATTCGGAAGAGTATGGGGTGGCCTATGACATTCCAAATAGACAATCCAATAGAGGTACTGCTCTTTTTTCATCCTCTCCTTTGAAGTTGAATTTATTTATTTATGCTGCAGATTTTTCCATAAAAAGCTGACATGATTGCTTGAAATGAAAGTTCCCTTGATGCATTGTCCGGATCTAAAATCGTATGTCTCGCAAGAAGCATACAACTAAGAAGTTGTGAATGAGCTAATGTTATTGTTCATAGCACAATCAACCTATTTTGCAGAAAATGTAAACTCGAGTTAAAAATTATGTATTCTTGGTACATTACCAACATGTTGTCCGTAAACGCATTACTTTTCTACATGATATCACTGAATATATTTTACGCCTCAGCCATTAACGAACGCTAGATTAGATGCTACAATCTGAGTCTAGTATCTGTTCTTGACCAATGGAATAAGTGACATTATTGGTATGAATATGAACTTGATGCACTTCATTTTGTTATATACATCGTGTTAGTTTGTTGTTTCACATCTTCTGGTTATGGGAATCTAGCTTTACTCGAACTGAATCTGATCGTCCCCTCGACTTTTCTCCTTTCCAGGAATATCTGCATAGAAAATCTTGAAATGATGGTAGGAGAGGAGATTTAGAGAACACATATATACAAGATGTTACTTTACGGAGCTAACAGAGTGTAGATTGCTGAGAGAGAGCTGTCTGAAGGGATTTTTCGAAGATTTGAGGTTCGATTTTTAGTATAACTCGTAGGTTGGTTTGATGAGTTCGTTGAGATGTAAATCAGAGATTCCTCTAGCTTTATTTGTTGTGTTACTGCTACTGCAACCGCGACTGCTGCTGCTGCGCCATTGAAAAGGTTAGGAAGGTTATTTTTGTATTCATTTTTCGTCTTTTCAGTCCGGGAGAGATACGTATCTCTCCCGGACTGAGAGACTGTATGTTTGATTTATTAGCGTGAGATATAACAGGATGCCCTCCTCGTAGTCTTAGTAGGGCTTCCCTTTCAATAAAGAAAAATATTGAATGCTGTTTATGATTCTGTATGAAGAAGATTAGTAATTTTTATTTATTTTTTTCATTTTCTCTTGTGTGCATAATCCATTTGGCTTGCACACAACGACGTCGTTGCGTGCGTGTTTTGTATTGTCCGATTTTGTGAAATGACTTGGTGCATCTGGTTAAGATGTTGGTGTTCGGATCGATTTTTTCTTGATTATGATTTTGAATGAGATAACTAAACATGATTTTCTTGTTTTATGGGTGTAATTGGATGAAACTCTACAAGATTTTGAGGGATTGTTTGGTTTTATTTTATGAGAGGAGTTGTGGCGGTCCCCCCGGACCGCCTGGATCTCACGAGTGAATCGATAGTTGGATCTACATTGAATCTCACCCAAATCGCCACCATCTATCCTCCGGAGGATAGGTTTGGTTTCAAACCCTGGTTTGAACAAGAGTACGCCATGCTAATGTGAGTTAGATGATCCACGTCTCAGGATCAAGCGCCAATGTCCCCCACGGGTTGAATTATCCATGTGGTTGAGAGCCCTCACAACACAGGCACATCGACGCAATTATCAAGAGCGCACTCTGCCATTGAGCTAATAGTTCGTCGTGCGAGTCTTCCATTGGGGCTTGCTATGCTCATGTGCGTTAGATGATCCACATCTCAGGATCAAGCGCCAAAGTCCCCCACGGGTTGTTATATCCATGTGGTCGAGAGCCCTCACAGCTCAAGCACATCGACACGCAATTATCAAGAACGCACTCTACCAATGACTAATAGTCCGTCGTGCGAGTCTTCCATTGGGGCTCGCTATGCCAAAAGCGAGAGAAACCCCATCCTTCTCTTTCCATGTCCCCTACGGGAGACATGGTGAAAAGGGGGTCCTATCAATTTGTTCCGACTTAGGATAATAACCATCCCTCTCTTTCCTTTTTTACACCTTCATCCCCATGGGGACATGGTGAAAAGGGGGATCGTATCAACTTGTTCCGACTTAGGATAATAAGCTCATGAGTTTGGTATAATTTCACCATTGAGAAATGAGAGATGACTTCCATAACCAAATTAAATTTAGACGTAGCTCCTTTCCTTTTGTTTTGGGTGTGAAACCATTTTTTTAATTTTTTGCATGATGAATTAAATTATAAAGTTGTGTATTTATTTAAAAGGAAATATATTTGTTTGATTATGTTTCCATTTTCTAATTTTTGGTTGGTGTTAAAAGAAAATTATTTTTAGTATTTAAATTACGGTTCCATTTTAATTTTGTTATATGATGATTTAAAAAAGTGTAAATTAAGTACGTGTGAGATTTTAATTGGATCTAACTATAAAGAATAAGTTTACAGAGAAACGTGTGTTTTTGTAAGTCGGTAATTTTAAAGGGTATTTTGTTCGGAATTCATTTTACATTACATGTATTTTCGGACTACATTTTATATATAGCATGTTTCGTTCAAAATGAGCATTCCAAACGGAAAATACATTATTTAATATGTCGAAATACATCATTTGTATTTCAATTGACTTAGGCTATTAGAAATAAGCATTTTGTTGCCAATTATAAATTACAATATACAATGCTAGCTATTAAAAATTCTAATTTTATTACGTAATGTAATTTTTTTATTAAAAAACTCACTTAATAGAAAAACTTGATATTTAAGATGTTTTATTTTTATTTTTAATATAATACATTAGTTTAAATCTCATCTCACTTAGATATTTTCATTATATTTTGAATTCATGATATATTAAACACAAGTAAAATGATTTAATAATTTGTCAATGTATCTCAAATTTATGATCTATTGAACACAAGCATAAAATTTTAGCCATTTATGCCCCGAGTTTAGAACTTGAAAAAATGTTTGTTTTGTGATTATTTCATGTTTTTCTCTATTGTTTGAAATTGAGGTGGAAAAGTATTTATGTAAAAATTTTCTAAGGTAAAGACTAATGATGTATTTAATTCATTGAAATTATGTATTTTTTTGTTGCAAATAATATAATTTTTTACAGTAAAAAAAAATATATTCACAAATAAAATAATATATTTAACTTATTAAAATAATGTATTAATATTCGTCACACAATAAAAAGTGGTGAGATTGTCCCTCAAAAGATCAAATTAAAAATGTTTGTAATTGTAGGGGGTAAATTAGACTTTTGCAGAGATAGTCAGGCCTCTTTTAGTCATTTCACAATATGGTTCAAAATTTTAAACGCTCCATATTACAACGGTTATATGCCAAGCATTCCAACGTCTCCTCGCACTGTTCTTCATTTTAAATTTCAGAACAAACCCTCTCTCTTCCTTTCTCTCTCTAGCCACATAAATCGATACGGAAGCTTCATTTAATCTAACATTTCTGATTCTTCTCAAGATTTTACTGGTTTCGTGAAAGTAATTGGCTGATTCCAATCATGGCAAAGCCCAGCTCAGAAATCCTAGAAAGCAGCAGATTATTCGGCAGCTTATCTGCTCGAGTGCCGTTCAAGAGCTTACTCCCAAATTCAAAGCAGAAGACGTCTCCACTTCGACGCTCGAAGTTCCGATCGAACTCCGAAAACATATCTCCGATCAATCCCAACATTCAGATCCGCGATCCTCCACTCTGCGCAACTGTTTCGTTCCCTAAAAAATCGCCTTCAAAAGTTAAAACGAATCCTCTCAAGGAAGAACGCTCCGAATCTGTGGTTGAGGAAAAAGTAGCTGAAGCTCCAGATCCACCAGTGAAGGTATTGGAATTCTACTTTCACTATTTCGGTTTCAACGAAAACCTAATTTTATATGTTGAATTGGAGGTCGAGCACTAATTTGATGCAAACGATTTTGTTTTCTTCTGCCCTAATTCAGAGAGAATTTTTTTCAATGAATTAAAGTTCGTTGTTTACATTGATGTTTTGATAGGTTGCCGTAAGAATTCGACCTGCTGTTGGAGATTCTGCGTTGAGAAAAGTTACAAAGGAATCATTATCTATTGCTGAAAAGAATTTTACATTTGATGCGGTGTTTAACCCCAATTCAACTCAGGTTTCCTTCATTGTTACAGAATGCTACGCATTTCATTGTAAGCCTCTTACTGTGATTAATTGAACTGAGTAATTATAGGAGGAAGTATACCAAGTAGTAGGCGCTCCTTTGGTTAAGGACGCATTGTGCGGATATAATACATCAATAATCGCTTATGGGCAGGTGATTTCTTGGGCTAATCCTAATCTTGATTTCATGCATTTTTTGAAAATATTCAATCTTGAAGTGTTGAGATATATTTTGGTTTGCTGATACTAGACTGGAAGTGGGAAGACCTACACAATGTGGGGGCCTCCAAGTGCGATGGTGGATGATCCTACAGTGGCTGGCCTTCAGGGGATCGCCCCTCGCATTTTCCAGGATCTTTTCTCAAAGATTCAAAAGGTAGAATACTGAGAATATTCAGTTTAAAGTGTGAGAGTTTGATGTCAAATGCTTCCACCAGGAACAAGGGAATTCTGATGGCAGACAGATAAATTATCAGTGCCGGTGCTCGTTTCTTGAGGTGAATCTCCTTTCCAAAGCATGAAAGAAAGCACTGAGTTTGATTACATTGTGTGGATTATTTATAGGTTATTTTGTTTCTGTAGGTGTATGATGAGAAGATCGGTGATCTACTTGATCCAATACAACGGGACATGGAGGTTAACATTATTTTTCTTTGTTATATTCACTAGTTTTTCTGTACCAATCAATATCTTGTTACATGCTGCATCAAGTTGGTTTTGGTATTTGCAGATAAAGGATGATGCAAAAAATGGGTTTTATGTCGAGAATTTGACTGAGGAGTATGTATCTTGCTACGAGGATATCACTCAAATTCTGATTAAGGTAGCTGAGGATATCACCCAAATATTGATCCTACCATGTTTTTCTTTTCCATTATTGGTGTTGTATACTAATTACAGTTTTATCATATAGGGTCTATCAAATAGAAAGATGGGAGCTACAAAAATTAACTCGAAGAGCTCAAGATCTCATATCATGTTCACATGTATAATTGAGTCATGGTGCAAGGTATAATCAGTAATGGTCAAACACCAAATTGTGGTCTTGTTCACCTTTTAACTCATTCACATGCAATGCGTTTTCTTGCTATATATTTGATTTCAAGATCTTGTTGTCATTACAAAATATGTGTGATTCTTTAGGCTTTTTACACAATTGAGGGTCATTTCTTGCTATATTCATCATTTGTTCATTTCTAAAATTTACCCTGCAGGATTCCTCATCCAAGTGCTTTGGTAGTTCAAAGATTAGTAGAATCTGTCTAGTCGACCTTGCTGGCTTTGAGAGAAATATACCTGATAATGCTAGTAGGCAACATCTGAAAGAAGGAAAATACATAAAGAAGTCTATGTCCCGGATCGGGTATGCCTAGCCTCGTCTTTTGAGTTTGGTTTGTTAACATGAAAATATACATGAAGAATCATGGTTTCAAAACTTTGAGTTGGTTTATTGTTATATCAAAACTATCGGCCGCAGGCACTTGGTTAACATCCTTGCTGGAGAAAGATCACCTCACAAATTGGAAGAAGTTCCCTATAAAAGTTCTCGTCTAACACATCTGCTGAGAGATTCATTTGGTGGCAATGCAAAACTATCCGTCATATGCACTATTACACCTGATCACAAGTACTTAATCCTCTCTCCATTAATTTTTTGAACCAAGTGAATGTTGAATTATTGATGCAAAATTTTATTTAGGGAGCTGACAGAACTGACTTATTTGGTTCATACAGGAGTAGTAGTGAAACCATAAGTACTATCAGATTCGGACTGCGGGCAAAGCTCATGAAGAATGAACCTGTAGTGAATGAAATAACAGAAGATGATGTTAATGGCCTCAGTGATCAGATTCGACAGTTAAAGGTACCGGCATTTTTTGTAAGAGAAGCTTACTCGAGCTCTGTTGTTTTTATTCTGAATCTTGAATCTCACTGGATGCAGGAAGAGCTCATGAGAGCTAAGTCCAGTTCATTCGACTCCAACAGCAGCAGGGATTCCGGTTACTTCAGAGGGGGGAATGTGCGCGAAAGCTTGAATCAGTTGAGACGGAGTATCAACCGTTCACTGATCTTGCCCTGCATAGAGAATGATTCCGAAGAGAATGTATGCATCAGTGAGGAAGATGTAAGAGAGTTAAGGCTTCACATTGAAGATAACATGAGAGGGGATTCCGAGAATAGAGAGAGCAGTGCCCTCTTATTCTCTGCAGAAGGTTGCGAGACAGAGTTCACTTGTGAACATTATTTGAGCTGTTCAGATGAAAGCGAAACCGAAGAGATTAATTCAAGTGAGATTCAAACAGAAATGAATCTGCCTCCAATGCTTGAAGATCCTGTTTTATCCGAGTCGCCCAAGATAAAAAGCCCTCAACGGAAAAGCATGATTTTTGCATCAAACCATCTCCCTGTTCAAGATGATGTGGAACAGTCACTGCAACCAGACGGCCTCCGATCCTCCTTGAGATCCAGTAGAATATTTGCAGGCCCTACTGAGTCTTTGGCAGCTAGCCTCCATAGGGGAATGCAGATCATCGACCATCATCAGCAGAGGAACTCTGCTCCTGCTAGATCATCTGTTTCCTTCTCTTTTGAGCATTTGGCTCTCAAACCTGTTCAAAACTCGGACGAAGGACACCCTCCAGATCAACCCTCCGCTACTTTTGTTTGCATTAGATGTCAAGGAAGAAGTGAGAGCAATGTTACTAGAGATAGTTTGAAAAGTTTAGTCGCAGTGGATGAGTCCGCATGTTCAAATGGATTGGCAGTCTATGTTGCAAAGGTTTGTTTGATGTTGCTCCATCAAAATCTAGATTTACATTAAATTTTATTCAGCAATGTGTGTTTCTTTCTTGATGCAGGACATGGAGAAGGAATTAGCTTCGGCTATGCTGAGAGACAAGGAGCTCAGTTCTATCTGCAAGGACCAAGCAGCTCAAATTGAGCTTCTAAAGAAGAAGGTATGCATTTTCAAATTCAGAAAGTATATTTAGCCAAGAATTCTACTTAATTCTTTCCGGAAATGCAGTTGGAAAAATGCAAATGCATGATTGATGATCACTCAGCTATCAGCATATATCGTGGTTCGAACCATCTTCAGCCAATCAGTGAGGATGAACCTGAGAAATTCGACAAACCAAACACTGCAACTAAGGTTTGTATTTTTCTTGCAAACTCCATTTTTATTCAGAAACCAAATCGAAAACCGCAAACCAAACCGGACCGTCGGGTTTCGGGCGGTTTGGGTTAGTTTGAAAACATATGCGGTTTAGTTTAGGGTTAAATTTTAGAAAATCTTCGGGTTATCGGTTCGGTTCAGTTTGGGTGCGGTTTTAACCGAACCGAAATTTATATACATATGTAAATTATTAAACATTTTGTATTTATTTATATTATTATATATTCTATAAAAATATAAGATTTATTTTCTACAAATTACAAAATATAAACGTAACAAACCAAACCATAGTATGTTTCCCTAACTATAATCGCACGTTTATAACTTCAAGTTGTTCCTCTCCTCGGCGATGTGGATTTTGATTGACTCATGTTTCATATTTTTATTTGCTAAATTTATGATTATGTATAGATTGTGAATTTTTATTTTTATTACATTTTTGGATTGTGATTTTTTTTATTGCATTAAATTGTGTTAATTTAGCAATTTTATGAAAAAATCCTAAGAATTTTTGGTTAAAACAGAAACCGAACCGAAACTAATGATTAGGTTTGGTGCGGTTTTCAACCCGAACCGGCCCATTGATCACCCCTAAGCCCGTCAATTTTGCTCTGATATGTGTGGTTTTTATGTTTTCCAGCTTCTTACATGGACCGGTGACGAAGATAAAGAACCAGAACTCATAAAGGAGAAATTTGAAATTGAAGAAGCGCAAGCATCCTTCACTTCCGAAGAGAGGGAAGCACTCCGAAGAGAGATAGAAATGCTCAGAAACAAACTGCAGTCCTACACTGATGCACCAACTAGAAGATCTTTGCTGTCACAATCACTCCAGTTAAGAAAAAGCTCCACACATGCTCAGGGTAACAGTAATAGTGGAGAAGAACTCGAAAACGAGAGGCAGAAGTGGATGGAAATGGAAAGTGAATGGATTTCACTGACTGATGAACTGAGAATCGAAATCGAGGCTAACCGCCGACGAGCAGAGGAGGCGGAGATGGAACTGAGATTAGAAAAGAAGTGCACAGAAGAGTTGGACGATGTCGTAAAAAGATCAGTAGTGAATCATGCAAGAATGATCGAGCATTACGCGGAGCTGCAGGAGAAGTACAACTTCATAGCAGAAAAGCATCGAGCAATCATGGAAGGGATAGCAGAGGTGAAGAGGGCCGCATCCAAAGCCGGTTCCAAGGGTCGCCATGGCAACCGTTTTGCGAAGGCTCTCTCAGCAGAGCTTTCTGCTTTGAGGGTGGAAAGGGAGAGGGAAAGGGAGCTGCTGAAGAAGGAGAACCGGAGTTTGAAGATTCAACTCAAAGACACTGCGGAAGCCGTGCATGCTGCTGGTGAGCTTCTTGCTAGATTGAGAGAAGCAGAAGCAGCAGCTTCACTTGCTCAGGTAATACAAGAACTTACACACATTTTTATATAGGGCCGGGGTATACACGGTTCGGTCCAAACCAGTCAAACTGATCAAACCGAAATGATTTGGCCAGTTTGGCCGGTTTGGCAAGTGAAAGAATCGGCCGGCCGGACCGTAAATTTTAAATCGTATTATTTGGTTCGGTCGACGGTTTGAGTAGACAAACAGACTGTTTGGACCAGACTTGACCGTTTATATTAATAATAAATATTTTGATTATATATTATACTAAAAATATAAATGTAGTACATTTGGTACATGGTTTAAACTACACTTTAGATTTTAAAAGATACAGTTCTAAACTTCTAATCCTCTATTATGGGCTTCACCATCACCATTTTAATAAGTTAATCCTTTCAGAAACTATTACGTTTGAGAATGGAATATGAACCATTATTTTTTAATGTATAAATTGTTTGTTTCTATTGGGATTATCTCATACTTTGCCGATGAGAGACACTATATGTTTGTTTTTAATTTCTCAAATAAATAATTACTAAAAATAGGAGATTTTTCATGTTTTGACTTTGCTTGTTAAAGTTATGTTTGATTGGTGTTACACCCCTATGATACTTTCTCTGCCAACTGAAATCACATATGAATCTTGATTTGTGCAGGAGAAGAACTCGAGGTTGGAAGAAGAGAACGAGAAGTTAAGGAAACAAATGGAGAAAGTGAAGAGAAAGCACAAGATGGAGATGATGACCATGAAGCAGTATCTTGCAGAGAGCAGATTGCCAGAAGCAGCATTGAAGCACCGGCCTCTGTATCAGCAACAAGAGTCCTTATCTGATGTAGAAGTGCATTTTGATGATGAAGATGAGGCTTGGAGGGCCGAGTTCGGGCCGATATATCAAGAATCCTTATAATTTTATTAACAACAACTCATGCTTCAAGTCAAGAGACCCTGCTTGGGTCATTTATGGTATTTGCATTTTTCACTCATGATTGTATTGTTTCATATCTTACTTATCTATTTATAATTAAATGCTGCCATTTCTTCAGATTTTTCAGGCTCTTGTTTTGTTCGGATTTTTAGTAGGAATTCGGATTGAGATCACAAATTTTAATATTCTATACTTTTTACTCTAAATAGTTTTTTTTTTTTTTTTTTTGTGAGGGACTTCTCCAACCGCAAAGGATCCCAATCCGTGAAATTCTTAATTAAAATAAGTGTGTAATTATACTACTTAAAGAAGGTAGAAGATTCAATTAAAAAGGGGGAAAAGTATCATAATCTCATGAGTTCGTATGAATAATTCAAGGGTGATTCTAAATGCAGCCACACTTTTACTAAATATAATCTCTTTAAAAATTAAAAATTATAATTATAATATAATACTACGAATTATCCTTGTGGCTCTAAACTCAAAGTTTTAAATTAAAAAATGTAGCCCCATCTCCATTTACGTGAATTAAAAATTAAAATCCTTCAAACCAAATATCAATCAAAGCATTAATCTCATTCGTTCATTATCAAAATCTGTCAAAGTTCTTTTCATAGGAATAAACTCTTTAAAAAAGAAAAAGAAACGTTAATATAACTATTGTTTGCATAACTTTCTCAAAACCCATCACTGCTACCACTTCTCTTTGAGTCAATGGACAAATATTATAAGAAATTTGGGACACTTGAATTATTGCTAAAACTCTCAACAATATTTCTAAAAAGGACAATCAAGAATTTAAATAATGAAATTAGAGCCTTGATTTTTATCTGGTTTGGGGTTTTAATGTTTAAGTCAGGTAAACGACGATGAGATTATATATTTAAATTTGATTTTTATTGTTTTAATTAACATATTAACTTGGGTTTATAGGGGTAGGTTTGTAATATTAAGTTTTAGTTTTTGAAAGAAATTATATTTAGCAAAAATATGATTGCATTTTGAATCACCCATGATTCAAAGAAGCCAGCTTGACAAAAGAAACAAATTCAAAGGCACACCTTGGGGGACTTGATTTGAATTTTGTAGGTTCAAATGACGATGAGAATATATATTTAAGTTTGATATTTATTACTCCCTTCGTCCCGAGTTATTAGTCTCATATTCCTTTTTTGTCCGTCCCAACTTATTAGTCTCATTTCCTAAAATAGAAAAAAATCTCCACGTAACTGTGCCAAAAATAAATGGGACTAATAACTCTCGAGACGGAGGGAGTATTTTAATTAGAATATTAATTTTCTAATATTAAATTTTGATTTTTGTAAAGCGCTTATATGTATTTAACAAAAACATGGCTCCATTTGACAAAAGAAAACTCATTTCAGATTTTAAATGGAATGCAAAAAACAAAACAAAATAGTGAATTGCAAAATCTGCTAGAAATCGTGCTCAGTCTTCGGGGACTTCCATCTGACTCGTTTTCTCTCATTTTCGAAGCCAGATAGTTCATCTTGGAGCGACTTCATCAAATTGTCCAAGTGCAGAATATTTTCTTCAACGAGTTTTATGTTCTCGTTAGCCAATTGCAGACTGGCTATCGTATTTATATCCTTAACATCCGTCACGGCCTCTTCTGCTTCTGAAATAGGAAGGAGGAAAGTAACAAAAATTGTAAAAGACAAAAAAAAAAAAAAAAAAAAAAAAAAGAAATCTAAAAGTAAATGTTTTAGAATATACCTCTCTCTGCCTTGGGGATTTGTTTATCATAAAGAAGTACTCCCTCCGTCCCGTGCGAATTGTTACACTTCTTTTCGGCAAGGAAATTAAGAGTTGTGAGTGTAGAATGAGTTAGTGGGATTAATATTTTATTATTGAGTGTGAAAAAGTTACATTTTTTAGAAATGTAACAATTCGAGTGGGACGCCCAATTTGGTAAGTGTAACAATTCGGGACGGAGGAAGTAATTGTTTATCAGGAAAAACTTGTAAGACTATATTGGGACACTCAACCAGAGCCATGGCACGATCTCGACTACACTTCTTAAACCCAATTGCAAGGAGGATCTCTTTATCCATTTGCAGAATATCAAGTTTCCCTTTCTGATAACTTACCAGATTATTGCATTCCTCCATTCTTTTCTTCACTTCTTCTATCTTCTTTTCCATCATTCTTTTCTTCACTTCTTCTATCTTCTTTTCCATCGATTCTGAGTCCAAAAAAAAAAATGTAAAAAACAAAAATGATATTTCGAGATCTCTAAATCTCGAAATTGATAATTTTTTAATTATTTGAATTGCTTTCGAAATCTCCAAATCCTTATAATTCAACTTCAAGATTTCCAAATGTTCTCAATTTGATACTTAGAGATTTATAGGTTGCAAATTAATATCTAATTGAAGCAATAATTGATTAAATTTCGAAAATTTAACATTCATTTGTAATATATTAACCATAATTTATTCATTACAAGGTGATATCAAGCTTCTACAACTACTAATCAACTATTGATAGCATTAAAGATTGTACAATAAAATGCAATTCAAGATATTGGAAGATGTTAGATTTAACTAAATTATGTACGAAATTTAAAGATAATTTTCGTTATGGAGAATTAATAAAAATTACATTTATTTGCGAGAGCTTTTTAAAATATATAAAATTCGATCTCCAATTTCAAATCTCACAATTTTGATTTGGATATTTCGAAGTCTAAAATATATAAAATTCGAGATCTATAAATTAGAATTGTGAGATTTCGATCTCACATAGAAGAATATATCTCGTAAATATAGAAGGAGATATCTATTCCTTGTATGAGATTCTCAATATATGGAGCTGCATCTTTTCCTTAATTACCTGCGTCACCACCTTCATTAGCGGTGAGTTTTGTTGTACAATATCTATCGATCTATATCTATATTAATACTAAAGCGAAGAAGTCATAATTATAATAATAATAATAATAATAATAATAATAATAAGCAGAAACAATTATAACATCATCAGCAAATATTTAACAAATTTAATATATTAAATAAATATTCACTTAAATTTAGTTATGGACTATCTAATTTGAATTCATACAAAATGTGGATATGTTTCACATTCACAAATTTATTCAAACTTTATGAATATATTGTATTATTTTCAATTAGTCATTGTCTGATAAAAAATACAATAAAGTATATAACTTAAAATATACAATATATTTGCTCAAACATCTTTTTAGAAAAAATCTTTTACTAATATCTCTATATATTATCGTTGACCTTTATAGTGTGTAGCTCAGTTTGTTTATTTATTTATTTTCAATTTAAAACTACAGGTATCGAAAAGTAAAAAAAATAAATTATGAATTGATCCCAAAATATAAAAAGCAATATTGATTCAATTTATCGGTTTTTACGCCCAAACTATCTTAAATAATTTAACAAGTTACGTCCAAAACAATCTAACATAACAATACAAATCTTAAAAATAATTTTTATTTCTTTTGTAAATATTTTTTTTTCTTTGTAAACATAATCAACACAACTGTTGGGTATATATTTATTTCTTTTGTAAAAAAATGTATTTCAAATAATCTATACCAATCAAATATGAAATGTCTATAATTACTATTATATATATCTATATACTAAATTCGGACATTCTTGAACGTATGCACAAATGTTGGTAGTAAAAATCATCTAAATATTTCAAAAAATATTATTTACAATAGAATTATAATACACATATAGCTAAATAGTGAAGATATCAATTAAATACAAAAAATGAATAGTTCTCGACAAACAAAAAACCTAATATAATAAACATTCAGCCAAAATTCGAAATCAAATTCAAAACGATATGTACGACTCAAACATGTTAAACGATGAAAGCTGTTCTAACGAAATAATCCACCAAATATATAATAGTTAAGCAGGCAGAAATAATATAGCATGAGTAGTGAAAATACAAATCGCATGACAAAAATAAACTGAAAATTATGGTTTTCTTCAACCAAGTTGAGCACCTCACATCATGTTTGCTTATTCAGAATCCAACTCTCGTCTTCAATTTCTTTTTTTTCAAAATCTTTAATCTACCGTCTCCATAAACGGCCCTGTTGTTTCTGCTCTTGCATACGCCTGCAGCTCAAAGGAAAAATATATATGATGTTTATAGTAAAATATGCGATTGCAAATACAGATAATAGACAAAAAATAAAAAACACAAAGATATAATGGTTGGAGCGTAAGCTCTATGTCCGCTCTCCAAGCATACACAGGTGAGATATATTATTCAAGGTGAAGAACATAATTACAGGATTATTAGGAAACAAAAACCCTACTATCCCTCTAGACTAACTAGTCTCTCCTAGCAGCAGCAACATTATATTTGGTCAAGTTTAAAATGGTGGGGTACGGAAGAATTTATAAGGATGATTCCAAGATACATAAGGAAATCAATCCCGATATGGTAAAGATATAAAAATCATAATCTACCACAAATAGATAATTCATATTGAAATTCTATACTCGTAGGGATAAATTTTGTCCAACAGAAAAATAAGATAAACCATATCTTTTTCATATCTCACTCAAACTAATTAGTGTAACAATTGGGTTTGTCAATCCCAACAATGTTGTTAGACATTGATTCAGTCTTAAAAAACCGTCGAAAAGCGAAAGCAGCACTGAACTACTGACCTTTGATGCTCTTTGGAACGTTCAATGAACTCTTTGGCAATATCACATCCTCCGTACGAGGATATAACTTGTCTGATGTCAGCTGGTCTGTGCTTAGCAACATCTGCACGCGGACATATTAAAATAAAATTAACGGAAATTAAACCTCACTCATGAAGGCTGAAGCAGATTGGCAAAGCTACAAACACAGGTAGAAGAATCTTACATTCAAGAAATGGAATGAGGTCTAGAAGTGCAGTGTCGTCGGGTTCTCCTTGCCATGGTTTTATCTGAATAGAGTTTTCGGGCTGAAGACTACTTTCTAGAGCATGACCACTGATGTATATAACTTTTGCAGGATCCCGATTCAGCATTGACAGGTCCTACAGAAAGAATACGTCAGAAAAAGCAATGTCCTTCGTATTCTTTGGATTTTCAATATGAGAAGAATTAAAAGTCGGTATGTTCTTAATCTTAATAACGGAATTCCCCAAGTATGTTGCACATAATATGAATCAGACAAATTCAACAGTAAAATGATTAGGTATGCATCATCGAAAATAGAATCACTCACAGGCTTCTTATTGCAATGCAGCAGCCAATGCTTATCTGTTTTGTTTTTTGCGGTATCTAAAAGCATACAAGCTATCCTACGAAAAAGTGAAATAGCTGTACCTTATAGTGCTTGCCATTAACATATTTCGTTTCACCCCTTGAAAGTCGATACCGGATACAGTGCTTTGTATCCAATCTTTCAACAACAGGATCCACATACTGCATTTGTGGGGCACATACGTTAGGAAGTAAGTACCCAAAGAAAACTAATAACGAAGGTGGTGAAATTGAGAGTTTCTTCTACTTTATTTATAAGTATATAGAATAATTAAAAACATACCATACTTAGTTGGTCAGAGTACACTACAATTTCGTAAAACTGAGCTAAATACTCGAGAAAAGCCTCAACACCAGGCCTTTTAAATGTTCTCCACCCTCGGTCACGCTTCAAAGGCATAATCAGAAATCAAGAGACGTGACAGTTAGTATACATATAACATACCCCATATTGGAAGTTGCATTAAGATGTGGACCAATATTGATACCTTCCAATCAGAATATATCAAAGTCTCATTCAGATCTAGAACGAGGGTAAAAACATGTTGTTCCAAAGGGTGCAAATCAGGGAGAAGCTTGTCTGATGTAGGTTCCGTGAATCCCTGAAATAAAGCAACAAGATATCAAAAGAATCCTGAAGATGGTCGAGGGTTCGCAAGTGATGAACATTCACTTGAAAATGCAAAGCTAACAGTACATTACCTTAATTTGTTCTTCAGCAAGCCTCCTTAAATCAAGGTAAACATCAACTAATTTAGCAGGAACTGTTACATATAATATTCAATTGAAAAACACCGAGTGAAGTTAAGACGTGATCCTAAAGGCATAGTACTCAAAATAATGGATAAAGGACAGGCAAGAAGGGATTATCTTATTTTATCCAAATACAATGTTACTACAGAAAAACTTAAGCAGAAAACAACTTCACCTGCCATTGCTGCGGAACGGAGATAAGCTTGATATTTCTGCAGAAAAAGTTTTTTACAAGGAATTGTTAGTTAATTCTTTTTTATTTAAGGCAAGACATATAGAAAGGGAATCACTTCAAGTGTAAATGCAAATAGCCCAGGGGGGGTATGATCATACATACATACAGTAATAGTTTTCAGGTAAAGAAAATAGCCTACTAGCATTTTCAGCTCCCTAAATCTCATGTATGGGCATTTACCTAGTCAGTGATCAAGCTCTGGGATGGGCATGGACAATTGGATAAAAGCATCTGAGTTTTTATAATTTTCCCCAACTACTTGTACATATAAGAAGCAACTATAGATAACTACGCTCCAAAAACAAATTAGATGCAACCAACAGAAGAAAGCAGACATTCTACATACGACCATATCTAATATGGACGAGAATGAAGTTTGCGTATGGCATGCGGACTAACATAGCAGCAAGAGCTAACGATAAAGGAGTTTGAAGACGCACATCTACAGAAGTTGCATCATCATCAACAGCGTACTTGGCTGATGCACGTAAGCTCTTTGTTTTTTGATCTACCTCATCCAATGTGTAGGCTGCAAATAAACATGTAGTTACATGCAATCAATCAAGAGTCTCCAAATTTTACATAAGCCAAAAAAATAACAAATCAATCAAGTAACCAAATTATAGTTTTTACTAATATTTACTGACACGAGCTCACAAGTCCAATGCTATAATGTTCAAGTTTGATTTGTTTAATAGTCGAGCTTCTCATAACTAGCTCTAACGAGTTTCTATCGAGTCAGATTCTGAGAGTAACTCGTGAATAGTTTCATTCATTTAGAACCCTATTTGTACCGTGATAAAACCAGCTGACTGGCACAATTTCTAGGAAGTCTGCCGAAAAGAAATCAACCAATAAAAGAAATGTCCTATATTTCAAAAGATCAACTACTAAGTTCTCAAATAACCAATAGACCGATAGCCGATGATTTGCACATATAAACCTCGCCTGAAGGAGGAAAAGTCAAATAAATCAAAAAAGCAAAACATATCGAATACTGACTACAACATTCTCTTAAATCAAAACCAAAACTGAAATGCGAATGAAAGATACCAACCATAGGTGGCATAGCCGGCAGTGGCGATACCACCGGTGAGAGCGGCAATGAGACCGTACTTGAGGAAGCTCCATGAGCTCTTCGCCGACTCCGCAGGCGGCGGCGTAGGTGGCAGGCCGCTCGGAGGCTGCGGGGACTGGTCGTTGAGGAGCGACGACGAGATGATCGATTCTCTCGGGGTGTCGCTCGAGGAAAACCGGCGTTTAGTCCTCGAAATCGAAATGATAGAATTGAATCGAGCGCAACTCCGGGATAATGAAGACATGGATCACTATGCGGTTCAAATTTGTAACGATGAAATTAGGGTTTCGATTTGTGCAGGCGACTGGGGTTTTCAGAGGGTTTAGAAATGAAGCCCTTTTTTTACTCTAGAACTTCCTAATTAGTGCGACGACTATGAGCGAGTCGGTAATGAATAGTTATTCCCTTCTTTTTTAGATTTTTAGCATTCAAATTTGAAATTTTCGATTAAATAGTAAATTATTCTAAATTATGGAAATACACCCTCCGTCCCGTTACAATTATCGCTTTTCGTTTTGACACATTAATATCGGAGCTAGTGTTTAGTAATTAATTGTAGTTAATAATAAAATTAACTTGTTTAAATCTTAAACAAGTTAATTATAATTATCAATATTATTATTAACCACAATTAACTACCTAATATAAGCTCCAAAATTAATGTGCCAAAATGAAGCGACAATTGTAACGGGACGGATGGAGTATATGATTACATTCTTTTATAGAAAGTTAATTAAGTTTATCAAAATTTCAAGCTATTAAATAAACTCACTCGTGATTTTTTTTAAAAAAAATATTGAATTACATTAATTTTTGGTGAATCTAAATATTTTTTTTTGTCATGGGAAAAAATTTGATCTTATATTCACAAAATTTTAAATAGTTTTGCTAATTGATTGAAAATTATTAGTTTTGAGTAAATTTGAAAAAATATAACATAATTTGGACTATAAATTGCATATTTGACCTTTATAAAAATATCAAAAAAGTAATTAATTGTATCATTTAGCTTAAAATAAAGTAAAATAATGTTTTAAGGGGGAAAAAAAAGGAATAGATTGATTGTTGAGTAACTTCAATTAAACACATTAAATGCAATTTTTAAAATTTATTTGAGAATGAGTTTCAAATGAGATGTGTATTTTTTTTTAAGACAGTAAATAGTTAAGAAAAAGACAATAAATAGTTAAGAAAATTAACGTATCGCACAAAAATACCGTCTCATATAAATTTGTTATCTTAATTAAATGCCCACAAAATGGCACAATTCCAACTCATTTTTTCTAAGAAAATGGTCTCCATATCTGCAGTATAACAACTTCACAATTCTGCAATAATGCAAGAAACTTCATGTAGTATAATTTCCAAATTTCTCAATGTGAAAACAGCAAAACCTTAATGAAAAAAAAAAAAATACAAAACACCCAAAAAAAAAGGTAAGAGAAGAACAGAGCAGCAACTCCAACAATCGAGCAGACTGAAAATTTAGTGCAGATGTCTCCGCTCGAATTGAGCCTCATGGCAGTGGGGGTCGAGCCAATCCTTAGGAGAACTCTTAGACGCAGTCCCAACCATTTTTCCTCCACCCACAAGCTCCCTTAAACTATCCACCTTGTTTTCTCGCCCGCTTCCGCTGTATACTCTATCAGCTTCCTTGAGTTTATGCTTAAACTTCTGCTTGCGGCTGGCAGACTTCTGTTCTTGCTGCTTTACTTGAGATGGAGGAGCTCCGTGGGGTCCAAGGTATATGTGCTCTTCCTTTGTTGTCTACCGAAACAAGAAAGTGTTTGAAATGAAAACAAGAGAAACTATGGGTGTATTCGAGATTCGTGTTGGTTTTCACCATACCTGAACTTCTGTTGGCTTAGAATCTTTAGGGTCTTCTACTTCAGGGATAACGACTTTGTTTTGCTCTGCTTCTTCGATCCCCAAACTTGGAATTATAAATCCATCAGTGTCTATAGCAAAAGCAGTAAAAAGAACCAATACACTAGTTAGTTGTTTTCAAATAATAAGAATAAGCAAAGAAAATGCAAGATAACATTACAAGACAAAGTTTTCATTGTATTAGTTTGTGAGGTCCATAATCCATATACTCCCTCCGTCCCTTTTTAATAATCTGATTTAGTTTGGGCACAATAACCAAGGCATATGAGTGTAGAATGAGTTGAGTGAAATTAATATTTTATTGTAGAGTATGAAAAAGTTACTATTTTTAGAAACAAAACTATTAAATTGGAACAGAGGGAGTAGTAAACTTCTTTCACATAAAATCCTAATTATTTATAATGCCAAATGAAATTAAGGCGCCTCATGGGTGATCCTGCAATTACCAATGTGCTCTGTTAATCAGAATCAGTTCAATTAATAAGAATAAACAGGGTGATCTTATAGTTCCCGATGAGCTCTGTTAATCACAACCAAAAAAAAAAACCAGCAATGCAGCCCACACACAGGATAATCTAGTATTCACATGAGCACTTAGAATGTAACAAACTCAGAAGAGTTCTACTAAAGGCCCAAACAATCTTTTTGCATGCTTTCGAGCAAAGCAAGACTTAAACATAGAACATCAACATATTCTATCATAACCTTTTGTTATGCTTCTACTGCTTGGATTATGATTAAGTAATACTGCACATATTCTACCGTAACATTTCGTTATGCTTCTGCAAAACAAAAGGGTTGCTACTAGCCTGCTAAACAAATTAGTCCGCCAAAGAAAAACTAGACAATGACAATGGCATGCTGCTTTAGTTTTGAATTGCCAACAAGTAAAGCATCTGTCAAACTTAAGCTGAAAAGCTAAGAACAAAACATTGTAACCCAGAGGAGCTATCAATAGCAGCTCAGGATAGTTAAATCAATTAACTACTCTTCATCATCTGAAGCAAGAACACAACATGAACAGCAAAATTCAATAGAACCAAATGCCAAAAATAAATCAGATAAAAGCTGATCCTAAGGCTAAATATTTCTGATCCAGTCCTAGTCAGAAATTGCGATGACTTAGAAGAGTTCTACTAAATACCCAAACTATATTTTTGCATGCTTTCGAGCATAGCAAGACTTAAACAATGAACATCAACATATTCTATCATAACCTTTTGTTATGCTTCTACTGCTTGGATTATGATTAAGTAATACTACTAGCCTACTAAACAAAGTAGTCCGCCAAAGAAAAACTAGACAATGGCAATGGCATGCTGCTTTAGTTTTGAATTGCCAACAAGTAAGCATCTATCAAACTTAAGTTAAAAAGCTAAGAACAAAACATTGTAACCCTGAGGAGCTATCAATAGATAATGGCAGCTCGGGATAGTTAAATCAATTCTCTTCATCATCCGAAGCATGAACACAACATAAACAGTAAAATTCAATAGAACCAAATGCCAAAAAATAAATCAAATAAAAGTTGATTCTAGTTTCAAATACAAAGGCTCAATATTTCTGATCCAGTCCTAGTCAAAAATTGCGATCAATATCCCGAACCACAACATCTATAACATTCAAACCACACAACAGCAATAATTTCACAATTAAGATACAACCTGAATAAGCCCCGCCACAAATACTCTTTCTCCAATCAACAATTATAAGCACGCAGCAAAACCCCCCAAAAATATATATATAAATTATTCTCGTTTAATAGAAAATAAAGCACATAGGAAGAGTGAACTGCTGCATTACCCCACTCGTCTTCGTCGGCTGGAGGAGCGGTTTGGGCAAGAGAGGGTTCCATCTGATGTTGCCAATCATCGGTTTCCGATTCAACCTCCGTCTAAGTAAAGCATTTATGCCATTAAAAAAGGGGGGATTGAATAGAATAGAATCGAATCTCTAATCTCTGAATTTGAAAAATGAGAGACTTAAAATTGAGGGGAAAAAAGCCGAGTGCAAAACCCTAACCGTAGAAAATCAATTCTTTATTCCGTCCATTTTGGCTACAAACGTGGCGTGTGGCGTCGCCAGAGACTGAGCGTTATGGTTTTTTTTTTTTCTTTTTCTTCCTGTCCCATATCGAGACGCTACTTTGATCGAGTACGATAATTACTAATTTAATATTTGTGATTTTTTTTTAATTTTAATAAATGAATTGAATTTAATGGAACAGACGAAAATGATATTAATGTGTCGGAAGGTACGTCGATATCATGAGTAGTTTAAATGTTTAATTTGTATCTAATATGACATGAATTTGAGTTTTAATGTGGCTTTTGTGATGCTTAAATTAAGTAAAAACTTATGTGAGATTGTATTGATGAGACATGACGCATTCTCAGGGGCGGATCCAGAAAATTTACTCGAGGGGGCTGGAATTTTTTTTTCGCCTTCACCTTAACTTCAAATTTTTTATATTATATTTTTCCTTATTCTCATCCATTTTTTCTTCTATACGGGGGGCTATACCATAAAAAATCGGATCGTGATACAAAAAAAAACGAAAAAAAAAATCGGGCTAGGGGGCTCCGCCCCTATGCATTCTTATCGAAATGTTCTAATTTTTTTTTTATCAAAATGCTATGATTTTGATTGGAATGTTCTGATTCCCAATCCAAAGGCTCTCGTTCCAATTGGAGTGCACTCATATCGTTTAAAATTCTCCGATCGAAATGCATTCAACGTAAAGTGAATTCTGAACGAAATGTGCTATATGCCTTGTTGATGCTCGATAATTTAGAGATTACTTTTTTATAAGAATACTAAATTGAAGTACTACGAAATAATAAGTGCGCAATAAATGAATAAGAACAGACTATAATTGTAGAGCTGAAAGTACTTGTATTGCTTTAAATGCTGTATTAATTGCTTATTTTTCATGTGTCTTTTACAATAAATGAGGATCCTATTTATAGAAATCAAATCGAGCTAAACAACCCTTCGCTAGTAGATGCAACTCTTCAGGCGAACTGACGTTTCGAACGGACGCATCCTCTACGTTGAGCTGCCTTAGTTAACACCTCCTCAAGTATATGGTTCGAGCTCTCAGCTCAAACGAACCAATCTATCCACGAGAAGTTCTTTAGTTGAGAAGTCTGTTCAAAGGGTAGCTCGGCAAATACGGAGCTCGGCCAATTATGAGATCGAGCTCGGAAATTGTCATCACTGAACATCCTTATCTTGAACTATTGGCTTCATACTTCTTCTTTTTGGGCTTCTTGTCTTATTGGACTCCAAAATGGGCTTGCTCATTTTTGGGTCATAACAACAGCCCCCCGGCTTTCGTCCGAACTACTCGGAGTTCAACGAAGCCGAAGTAATTAATTTCAATGACTCTTTTTCCTGCACAAAGTCACAGAAAGAATAGATTTTCCCTACCTCGAATTCGTATTTCGAGGATGTTCAGGAGATAGGATTTTTCCCGTATCGTGAGACTTAGCTCGGCGAATTTTAGGGATATTTTCCCGTATCGTGAGACTTAGCTCGACGAATTTTAGGGATTTTATTTTTTATTTCGGGCGTATCTGCGAAGCTCGTGGTTTGACTTACGATTATCCCTAGTCCGCGGTTGGCTAAACCCGACATATTCTACAAAGGATGCCCCTTGCAGCTTTTGAAAATGACAAGTGACTTCTCACGAGTCAATCGAGGAGCAACCTCGGACCCATGGGTATGCTATGCCGAATTAGACCCTGGCTGTTTACTGGGTTAATTGATTCGGATCCATAGCCTTCGAGGAACTTTTATGGATAGAAGTTCTAATGACTTCGATATTCTCAGTTCCTCGGAATTTGATGGCTGACCCGGCCAAGGGCGTCAATGCCTGATTTCTTTTCTTTTTCTTTCATTTTAAAAGAGCTCGAAATCTGAATTTTTCGAGCTCGAGCTTGGAATTTAACCTCTTTGAGTTCGAACATATTTAGCTCGAATTATATATTTTTACCGCCTAAAAACGGTTGAACTTCCCCGAGGCGGGATCGGATAAATTTTTGAATTTTGAATTTTGACAGGTGTCACACACTTACTGGCGGAGCTCCAAGGTCGTGCACGGATTTCTAGAGTAATTTCTCTATAAATAGCTTGAGTTCCTTCAGTTTCAGTTTTTACTTTTACCTCCCGCACCTCGTAAATTCACCTCGGAACAGAACTTCAGCCGAACTTTTCACTGCTCGACCTCGGGGTTAGTATATAACTGTAAACTTCGAACTTCTCTTTTTATTTTTATAAAGAATGAGTTCTAGCAATAGCTCGAGTGATAGCAGTAGTAGCTCGTATTACAGTTCTGAATTCGAGGTTAGCAGTAGGTTAGTTGAGGATATTTTTGCGGAGAATCCTGATATTGAAACTGAAACCGAACTGAATTTCGAAGCCCCCGGGCCTTCGAATAGGATAGAAAATGCTCTTGAAAATGTCAAGGTCGAAGATCGACATTCTTCTTTTGACCTTTCCTTAGAGCATTCCTCTGGTTTATCCCTGGGTGTTTTCCCTCCGTTGTATGACCGAGATATTGTTGGTAGTTTGAAATTAATTCCATCGGACCTCGATCGTATAAAACTTGATGGGCTCTTCACCCTTCACGGATTATCAAATAGGTTAAACTCAATAGCCCCCGATTCTGACCAACGAGCCCATCGTCCGCCACTTGGCTTCATGGCTTTCTCAGCTCGATTCTTCGAGTTCGGTATTCATCTTCCTCTTCATCCATTTTTTGTAAATATTTTAGAATACTACAACTTGGCCCCCATACAGCTCCCCCCCATTGCATGGTGCCACATGCTCGGTACATATCTTCTTTTCCGAGATGCTGGGTTGGAAGAGCCGACCTTAACCGAATGAAACGATTTATATAACTTAATCACTATGAATGGAGAATCATATTATTATTTTTCGAAGCGTTCACATCACCGATCTCCCATGATTACGGGGACGAAGTCGAATTCAAAGAAGTGGATCCAAGAATTCTTCTTCGTCCAAATTCCCACTGATTATCCCGGGCTGAGTGGGGTGCTCCGTACTCCAAATAGTACGTGTTGTATGCTTTCCTCGAGCTCGAATTTTATTCCTTATTACTCATTATTCCTCTGTTCTAATGTTTGCAGGACACAAACGAGAGAATATCCCAGAGTACTATTCGAACCGCATTCAGAAAGCTTTCAACCATCCGGTTCGGGATTTTGAAACCCTCTGTCGACACCGAACTTTGAGTATCGAAGGCATTGACGATCCAATGGAACTCCTTACTCCCGAAGAGCTGATTAAGTTTCAGGAAGAGCAACAAAATAAGAAGAAAGGGAGGAAGAAGAAGACTCAAGTCCCCAAAGGACAAGGCCCGAGCTCGGCCATAGTCAAGGTGCATACTTCGGGCAATGGCCCATCTGGTGCCAAGACTACACCCCCTGGGCAAGATATTCGAAAGAGAGGAAGGGGTGAGGAGTCTATCGAGATTCCAGAGGATCGTCCTCCCATCCGGCGAACGAAGAAGGACAAACAGAATGTTGTCCCGCACGAGAAAGATATTTATGATCTAACCGCCGGAGAGGGCGAGACAACTCTGGTGCATCGGCCGGGGAAGGAGACCGAGACCGACCTGGAGACCCCGACTTATAAAGAGGTTCGGTTGAAAGCAGTCGAGTCATTCTATACTTTTGCCGACTTGCTTTTCAAGGGTCCTCCATGGCCAACTAAGTCCCTGGCTCGGGTTCGATTTTTTGATAATGCCCAGATGTGTTTGATGGTAAGTCCCTCTGATCCGAGATTCATTTATTAGGTTATGTCCTTCGACCATTTGTTTACCCCTGTTTATCTTTACGTGCTGATTAGGGTCTTTGCGGTATGGCGGAAGATTATAATGAATGCTTCCGAACTCTTCAAGGCGAACGCAAAGACCTCATCCAGGCCGAGAATGATAGGGACGAGGTCCTCAAGGAGAGGAATCATCTTGTCACCGAGCTGTCGGTTGCCACTACGGAGCTTAAAGCTTCGCAGGACTTGGTCGAGAAATTGACCAGGGACCAACAGTCGGCCGCCGAAGAGCTGGCCCGTTTTAGGAACCGCACCGGCAAACTCTCCGAGGACCTCCAGGCCGAGGTGCAGGCCAGGAAGGAGGTTGAAGTCCAACTGAGGTCGGAATTGGAGCAGATCAAGGGCGAGCTCGAGTCAGTCCGAGATTCGGGTGCAGGTTTGAACTTTACTCGGCTGCTTTCGACTCCTGCTGGTGCATCAACATTCAAAATGATGGAAGATCTCATTCGAAGAAAGGTCAGATCTGCCATCTCTACCCAGCATCCGGAGCTCGACGTGGGGTTTATCTATTCAACCCCAGCTGCTTCCGAGGACGAGGAGGAAGAAGATAATTCAAATGATGAGGTCTTCTCGAAGCAGTTGGAGGATAGCCTCCACCCTGACGAGCAGGTGAATCCTGATAACCAGCCAAACCCGGATCTCGACCAAACTGGCTCCAATCCGACTTCTTAAGAAATCGAACAGAATTTGTACAACTCTTTTTTTTATTGTTGTAAAAACTCTCTTTTTGCAAGGACGTTGTTCCTTTTAATGAAGCATCCTTCTTTTTCTCTTAATCGCTGATATATATTTTGATAGCTCGATCAAACAATTAATCTTGAGAAGCTCGAAAAGAATAAAACTTGATAGTAGCTCGATGAGACAATTTGCAGAAGAAAAAACTTTATTTATTGATGTATTGCGTCTCGAATCAATCGAATCAAGATTCAAATCGATTTTACAACTTGACAAGCTCGAACTAGTAATACAAATTATGATCTATTCTGCTAGAATGCTTTCTCGAGTTCGAGCTACTCCTTCGAAGATCATCAGAAGTAATATTTTTTCAAATACTTGAATTTCCATGCATTAGGAATATCTTTTCCTTCGGGAGTTTTTAGTCGATAGGCTCCATTTCCAACAATCGAGCTGACTATATAAGGTCCTTCCCAGTTCGGCCCAAGTTTTCCTGAATTGAGCTCTTGCGTGTTTTGGAAGACTTGTCTTAAAACCCAATCTCCTACCCGGAATGCTCTTAGTCGAACTGATTTATTATAGAATCTTTCCACTCTTCTTTGGTTCTTCATCATTTGGCTAGATGCTTCCATTCTTTGTTCGTCCAACAATTCTAGAGATTCGAAGAGCTTCTTCTGATTCTGTTCTTCATCAAACAGCTCGACTCGTGGACTTCTTTGGATAACCTCGACTGGTGATACTGCATCGACCCCATATGCCAATGAGAATGGAGTCTCGCCTGTAGCCGTCTTGAATGTAGTTCGGTATGCCCATAATACTGCTGGGAGTTCCTCGACCCATGCTGATTTTCTTGCTGTTAGCTTTCTTTTCAAGATATTGATGATGGTTTTGTTAGAAGATTCAGCCAATCCATTTGCCTCCGGATACCTCGATGTAGAAAATAATAGACGAGCTCCAAGGGTTTCGCAATATTCTTTAAATTTTTTGCTTGTAAACTGTCGTCCATTATCAGTGATTATTTCCCGAGGTAGCCCAAAACGACATACTATATTTTTCCATACAAAGTTTATCATTTCAGTATCTCGTTCTCTGGATAATGGCTCGGCTTCGACCCATTTAGTGAACGAGTCGGTGGCCACCACGAGATATTCTTTTTGTCCTGGAGCTTTAGGTAGTTTTCCCACAATGTCAATTCTCCATCGGCAGAATGGCCATGCCGGAGTGTTCGAGTGGAGTGGCTCGGCATGTAAGTGTGTTGAATTTGCATATCTTTGGCAACTATCACATTTCCGAACTACTTCCTCGGCATCCTTTTTAAGTGTGGGCCAATAGAATCCTGCCGTTATGGTTTTGTGGGTTAAGCTTCTGGATCCTGAGTGATTCCCACAACTACCGGAATGCACCTCGGTTAAAATAAGGATACTGTCCTCTTCAGACACGCATTTTAGTATAGGTCCTTGAAAAGATCTTCGGTAGAGTTGCTGATCTATTAAGGTGAAACGAGCTGCTTTTCGAGCTAACCGGGTGGCCTCGGTCTTAGATTGTGGTAGAGATCCGGTAGTTAGATATTCCACGATTGGATTCATCCATGAATTTTGTTCATTGTTAACTGGACAAATTTCCATTGGTTCGTACTCCCGATCTCGAGTTGCTGGCCAAAGTGCCACGGTTAATGGGATAGCTCGATTCCCTCTGTAACCTACAGCTGCTGCTAGGTTGGCTAGAGCATCTGCGTGCGAATTTTCTTCCCGAGGTATGTGGGAGACCTCTACCTCCTCGAATTTTGATTCGAGTCCTTTAGCTATCTCGTGATAGGCTTGCATTCTGGCATCCCTTGCTTGGAATTCACCTCGGACTTGATTTACTACCAACTGTGAGTCCGATTCGATTTTTAGCCTCTTTACTTTTAGATCGAGGGCCAGTTGGAGACCGGCAATGAGTGCCTCATATTCGGCTATGTTGTTTGTAGTTCAGAACTCAAAATGGATAGCTCTCTCAATTACCCATCTTTCAGGGGATACGAGTAATATCCCTGCTCCACTCCCCCTAGAATTACTGGAGCCGTCAATGCATAGGGTCCAGAATTCTAAACTCTCTAATATCGGACCGAGCTCGATTTTGGCAATTAGTTGGAGTTCGAGAGTGTAATCCGCAATGAAGTCTGCCAAGATTTGTGACTTGATGGTACTTCGCGGTTCGAACTTAAGGCCATAGCCCCCGAGCTCGATTGCCCACTTCATCATTCGCCCAGACAGATCAGGTTTAGATAGAACGTGCCTGATAGGAAATGAAGACACCACTTTAATGGGGTGTGATTCGAAGTAGGGTCTTAACTTCCTTGAGGCCATTACAAGTGCCAAGACGAGTTTTTCGAGGGCCGAATATCTTGTCTCTGTATCGAATAGAGTTCGGCTCACATAGTAGATCGGATGTTGGTTTCCATCTACTTCTCGAATTAATACTGCACTGACGGCTTTTTCCGAAACAGCCATATACAGTTGCAATTCCTCATTGGGCTCGGCTTTATTCATTACTGGTGGAGTTGTTAAATATTGTTTCAGCAAGATGAGTGCATCGTCACATTCTCTCGTCCATTCGAACTTCTTTGATTTTTTAAGGAGAGAAAAGAACGAGCTAGTTCTATCGGAATATCTTGCTATAAATTTGCTTACTGCTGCAAGTTTTCCGATCATCCTCTGTATATCCTTAACGCTCTTGGGGGGTTGGATATTTTGGATAGCTCGAATTTGTACTGGGTCGGCCTCGATTCCTCTTCGACTTACTATATAGCCGAGAAATTTCCCCGAGGTAACTCCGAACGTGCATTTGGCTGGATTCAACCTCATATTAAATTTCTGTAAAATTTCAAAGGTCTCGGACAAATGCTGCAGATGCTCTTCGAAATTATTTGACTTCACCAAAATGTCGTCGATATAGACTTCCATGGTTCGACCAATTTTGTGCTCGAACATCCAGTTCATTAGTCGTTGATAGGTCGACCCAACATTTTTTAAGCCGAATGGCATGACTTTGTAGCAATAGATCCCTTGATTAGTCATGAAGGTTGTTTTCTCCTCGTCCGGTGGGTACATTTTAATTTGATTATAACCCGAGAAGGCATCCATTAAACTCATAATACCGAATCCAGCGGTCGCATCGACGAGCCGGTCGATGTGTGGAAGTGGGAAAGGATCTTTCGGGCATGCTTAATTCAGGTCGGTGTAATCCACGCATACTCGATTTTTCCCATTCTTTTTCTTCACCACGACCACATTTGCGAGCCACTCGGGGTATTTTACTTCCTGGATAAAACCAACTTTCAATAGATTTCGAACTTCTTCGGCAATAGCTTCATTTCTTTCTGGAGCAAATCGTCTCCTTTTTGTCTTACCGGCCTGTGACTCGGGTCAACTCGGAGTCGATGACATATGACCGAGGGGTCAATTCCAGGCATATCTTCGTGGGAGAATGCAAAATTTGTTCGATTTTGAGTTAGCAGTTCCCGCAGCTCGGTATTTTGATTTTCGGACAACCTTTCTCCAACGAAAGTTGTTCGAGCTGTGTTTTGGGGGTCTATGCTAACTTCCGAGCTGCTTTCTACCGGTTCGGACTCCATCATATGTACAGTCCGAAGTGTTACCTCATAGCAGCTCCTTGATGCTAATTGGTCCCCTCGAATAGCTCGGACCCCCCACGGTGTTGGGAACTTGATCATTTGGTGGTAAGATGAGGGGACGGCCTTCATTGCATGAATCCAGGGTCAACCGATTAACACGTTATATGCCGAGGGGGCATCTACTACTTGAAAACGTGTTGCCAAGTTTACTCCTTCGGCAAAAACTGGAAGGTCGATTTCGCCAAGGGAGTTTAGTTTCTCACCGCTGAATCCAACCAAGGTGATTAGATTTTCTATAATATTTTTATCCGAGATCCCCATATTTCGGAGGGTTCAGAGGAAAATTACATTGGAGGACGCCCCGGTGTCAACGAGAATTCTCTTAACTTGACAATTCGCTATCATTAGCGAAATGACAAGGGCGTCGTCGTGGGGGTGCCGAGCTCCTGCTTCGTCCTCGGCTCCAAAACATATTTCGTATGGGGAGGCTTCAATCTGATGCACAGATTGATTTCTTAATTCCCTGCAATGCCTTTTTGCGGCATTTCGTGAAGATCCTGCCATGGACGAGCCCCCAGTTAGGACGTTGATGACCCTCTGAATTTCGGGTTGCTTTGGTTCCTCGGGAAGAGGCTGTCTATTTGCCCCTGTTGCCGGAGTTTGATTGTTTTTAACTCCCCTAGGGTTCTTCTTGTTTCTTGTCCAGACTTTTCTTTTATTCGAAGTCTTTGGACAAGTTAATAACCCTTCGGCCAGAAGCCGATCTATCTCTCTTTTTAGATCCCGACAGTCATCAGTTCGATGACCATGGTCTTGATGGAATTCGCAATAAAGCGAGATATCTCGAAGCTCAGGTCGAGCTTGCATTTTTCTTGGCCATTTAACCAAGTTACCTATCTTGCACATCTCCCGAATTGCTGCTCAGGTAGATATCTTTTGCTCGGTTTGGGGGGCTGCCGATACCACCTTCATCCCCTGTTTGGATGATTCTGCCCGAGCAGGGTAGGGCTGATATCGACTGCTCGTTCGAGCTTCTTGCTTCCTGTCAACATGGCCGGTTGACTGTTTGTTCTTGTTTCTCTGGCCGAAATTTTCTTCTTCAATTTCTTGCCGGATTTGTGCTTCGGCTCGAGCTAATACTTCGGCCATGCTCGAGCAAGGATACTTTACTAATTTCCAGAAGAGGCCGGAGTTTCGGCGAAGCCCCTTCTTGAACGCTGACACTGCCGTTTCTTCTAGGCAGTTAGGTATAGTTACTTTTACCGAATTGAATCTCTTCAAGAATTCTTCAAGGGACTCATTCTCCTTTTGAATAATTGAATATAGGTCGTCCGACCTTCGTGAAGCTCTCCGGCTACTCGAAAAATGTTGTACGAAAGATTCGTGCAGCTCAGCAAATGATGAAATCGAGCCCGATTTCAAATGCATATACCATTGCATGGCCGGACCCTCCATGCATGCTCCGAAGCTTCTACACATGCAAGCTTCTCGTTGCTGTTCGGGAATAACAGCCGTCTGCATCTTTATTTTGTACAGAGTGATGAATTCATCCGGGTCGGTTTTTCCATCATATGCCTTGATGGTTGGCATTGTAAAACGGGATGAAAGCTGGACAGATGAAATCCTTCGAGTGAAGGGAGAGTCTGAATAACTTTCAAGTGGTATGTTAGTAGGAGGAGCTGGGGCTCCAGGGATTAGGGCCATGTATTTTTGCATCTGCTCGAGCTGTTTCTCGAGTAAGCGGATTTTGCCCTCCGAGCTACTGTCATCGGAGGGAGCCCAACTGCTTTCCTGCTCCGTGGGAGCTCGGGAGCTAGCTTCCTCACGTTCTGTCCGAGGAACTCTCTCCTCGGATTGTGCGTTGCTCTGGCCATCATTATTTACTAGGGCCAGCTGTCGTCTCAGGTTCTCGGCCTCCAAGGTTATTCGACGGTTTTCTTCTTGGAGGTTTCAGAGGTTCTCCTCTCGCCTTTTGAGTTCGGCCTCGAACTCAGCTGCGCTTTGGAATACTCCGCGTCCGAGCTGATCATTGTTATTACTGTTGTTACCTTCCATATTGTATTCAATCTTTCTTTCTTAGTAGGCCCTTCTTCTAGCGCCAATTGTTGATGCTCGATAATTTAGAGATTACTTTTTTATAAGAATACTAAATTGAAGTACTACGAAATAATAAGTGCGCAATAAATGAATAAGAACAGACTATAATTATAGAGCTGAAAGTACTTGTATTGCTTTAAATGCTGTATTAATTGCTTGTTTTTCATGTGTCTTTTACAATAAATGAGGATCCTATTTATAAGAATCCAATCGAGCTAAACAACCCTTCGCTAGTAGATGCAACTCTTCAGGCGAACTGACGTTTCGAACGGACGCATCCTCTACGTTGAGCTGCCTTAGTTAACACCTCCTCAAGTATATGGTTCGAGCTCTCAGCTCGAACGAACCAATCTATCCACGAGAAGTTCTTTAGTTGAGAAGTCTGTTCGAAGGGTAGCTCGGTAAATACGGAGCTCGGCCAATTATGAGATCGAGCTCGAAAATTGTCATCACTGAACATCCTTGTCTTGAACTATTGGCTTCATACTTCTTCTTTTTGGGCTTCTTGTCTTATTGGACTCCAAAATGGGCTTGCTCATTTTTGGGTCATAACATGCCTCACAAATAAATCTAAATTATAGCTATTTAGAATTTATAGAAAGTTCTATTGTCATTCATTTCATAAATCATATTTTATAAAACAAAATCATAATGGTGAAATCTCTCATTTTAATTGATGTACGATCACTGAATTATTGACACAAAAATACTAAAGTATATGGGTCGATTATAATAAATATAAGAGTAAAAGTAGAGGTGGCAATTCGTGCGGATCGGATCCTTATCGTGTCAACCCGTTATCGACCCGATCCGTTAAGATCAAATCCGTATCCGATCCGTTAAGAAAAATTAAAATCCGTATTCGTATCCGATCCATTAAGCTAAAATCCGTATCCACACGAATTCGATTCGTATCCGTTAAGGATCCGATAAGTATCCAATCCGAATGATCCGTTATGGATCCGATCCGGTAAAGATCCGATAAGAATCCAAATTGAATTAATTCAATAAGAATCTATTTCAATAAACACAATTATAATCAAATAAAAATTTGATAAGATAATACAAAGTATTTATATTTGATTGTTCAAATCTTGTTTTGGATAAATACATAAAACTGCAACTTTATTTAAAACTAAAATCATCAATCAAATATCCCAAGATACATAGATAAATCTTAAATCAAATACTAGTGATCAGACTTGGTCATTTCTAAATATTGATCAATCATTCACCTTAGTCGTCAATATTACACTTACAATTTTGACGGAGAGAAATATTAATTAAAACTTTAAAATTTATAACAAATAAAATAAATTATAATAAATATCTTTCATCTATTATGCTAAAATTGCAAGAGTTGAAACAATGAATAAGTATTCCGATGAATCTACAATACTTTCATCAACATTTAAATTTAGGATCTCACCAGCTAGTTAATCGGTTGATACAATTTAATGGAAAACTTAAAGTTGAGAAAAAAAAATAAAAGAAAGTCATTAAATCTTGATACTAGAAGAAAATAAATATTTCAAAATATAATGAATAGATAAATAAATACATTTTTTGGTGGTGAAATAAAAAAATGGGACACGGACAATGAAGAACTAAGATATTTGAATTTTTGAAATAACTCTAAATCTAAACTAATATATCAAAATCAATTTATTAATTATTATATTTAAAAAATAAATAATTTTTATTAATTTATTAATGGATATCCGTATCCGATCCGTATCCAATCCGAAATTTTCGTATCCTTATCGTGTCGATCCGATAAGGATCCATATCCGATAAGCCTCAATCCGTATCCATTATTATCGTGCGGATTCGTGTCGGATTAGCGGATCGAATTAAAAATTGCCACCCCTAATATACCCTCACTGTCATTTCCCCGGCTTCTCATATACGTTATTCTTTGAATCTACATACTTTCAGTATATCATATATTTGTTTTATTCTCTGTGTTATATTTGTTTCCCCATTCTTTTTCAAGAATCACTTATGTGTTCTTATGTTCTACTCTTTTAACAGATCAAGTAATCTTAAACGCCTCACGCTTGCAAGTTGTGATGATGTATCAGGGAAAGCTGTGTCCAAGGTAGTTAAAAAGCTTCCACAGTTAGAAGATTGCACCTTATTATGGTGGAATCTATCCGTGCCAAAGATATTGAGGCTACTGGTATTTCTTGCCCAATGCTGAAGTCATTTTCATATAATTGGTGTAAGGATCCAATGCATCCAGGTAAGGACAAACCTTTGAGCTCATTACGCTGCAATGAATATGCTTTAGCTATTGGAAAAATTATGCCAAATTTGCATCATCTTCAACTTCTTGGAAATTGGAATGAAAAATGAGGGACTGAAAGCAGTTCTTGATGGCTGTACCCACCTTGAATCACTTGATATCCGAAAATGCTCGGGTGTTGATCTAACAGGGGCTCTAGGCAAAAGCAAATAAAAAACCTGAGAGACCCTTGTTACCCCATCAGTGATTTTGAGTGGCTTGGTGTTGGTGGTGATTCATCTGATGTTGATTGGGGTGGCTGTGCATCAGTTTCTTCTGTGGGTTCTGATATCTCCTTTGGCTTTGGAGCCTATGATGATCCTGACTTCTAATGTGATTGTGATTTAGAATTGGATGGTTATTACTATTTGTGATCTATGCCAACTCGATGTTGGCATAGAGCATTCAACTCGTTATCATATTCTTAATGAAGATTAACAGTGAAATATATCATATACTATTGAAGATTAGGGACATTTATCCTATTGTATTTTGGTTAGAAGTACTTGATTGAGTTTAAAAAGATGCTGAGTCAATTGTTTTCTGCTTTCTGTCGTGTTGATGTGTAGGGGTGTAAATGAACCAAACTGTTCGTGAGCTACTCGGATCTCGACTCGATAAAAGCTCGTTCGAGTTCGTTTAGTAAAGTTCGTTTATTAAATGAACCAAACTTGAGCATCATGGTATTCGACTCGTGAGCTCGTGAGCAGGCTCGTTATCTAAAATTAGTAAGAAATATAAAATAATTATTTTTATAAAAATAATATTTTTATGATTTAAGAGTAGCAATAATGATAAATCTATCTAATAATGAAAAAAAAATTTAGAATTTGGCATGAATATGATATTTTTTTTTGAATAAATAACCTTTTCTTCAAAATAATAATGAAAATCTTAAATATATTCTAAATTTAGAAAGTTCGTTTAGGCTCGATAAAAGCTCGATAATGTTCGTGAACATCAAAGTATTCGATAAAAAAGCTCGAAGCTCGACTCGAAACTAAATGAGTCAAACTTGAGCACGGCACTACTCGACTAGACTCGGTTCGATTACACCCCTATTGATGTGTATTACTAATATATATTTTTTTTACTCATATGCTGATGTTGTTTAAGGTAAATTAAAATGAAAAACATTTTATGATTAAAAATAAAATATAGATGAATGCAAAAAAAAAAAAAAAGGTGGGGGGAGGGCAAATGTGAAAAGGCATTTCAATTTTCCTACCAATAATGAGTTTATATGAATTGGTAGTTTACTTTTTTTTTTTTTGGTTACATTTGTTTATATTTTATTTTTAATAAAAAAGGATTTTTAATTTGTCCCAAACAATATTAGTGCTACGTAAACAAAAAATAATATAAAATTATTTAAAATATACATGAGTGTGCCATGGGTGACTCAACATCTTCTTAACTCTGTAAAAAGATTTTAGTTATAATTATAATTACTTAACAAAAGTGTATGATAAATTTCCCAACTGAAATATATTGAAATAAATTTCTCAAATGAAAATATATTTAGGGATAACCTAATTGTCTTATCAACTTATAAGAGTACTAGTATGAAATCTGTTTTTTTTTTTTTTTTTCCCTTTGCTACAGCTTTTTACCTTATAAAATATGGTCTTTTTGATACAGAACTATTAGAGTAATTATAAAATAATCTTAAGTATCATTTTTATAAACGAGAACATTTGTTCTCTATTCAAGGTATAATAGTGAAAACGTTTTTTCCTTGACCAAGAAATTATTTGGTTCAAAAATTCTCGGTATATTTAAATATGTGAGTTTAAATAAATTTATTTATATTAAAAAAGTTCACATTAAGAACTGAATTCAAAGGCCGATTAAAATTTAAATTTTTTTTCTTAGAAATGGGAAATATTTAAAAATGAATCGAAACTATAAATGAATAGTTAGGGTTGGGGCCAGGATGGGAAATGTCGATAAACCCTAATTGATACTTTCACCCAAATAAACTTACAATTTCAAATTCCTTTCCCTTCTGCGTTTCAATTAGAAGCCCTTATCCGTCGCCATGGGGAGAAGGAAACACAAACCGCGGAAGTCGAGAATCAGCGATAAAATTCCGGCGATTGAGGCGGCTTCTTCGTCCTCAGTACTGACGCCGCCACCGTGGATCGAACTGCCCGGAGATATCACGGCTAATATTCTGCGAAGGCTGGGCACCGCAGGGATGCTGGAAAGTGCGCAGAAAGTGTGTACTACCTGGTGGAAAGTTTGTCAGGATCCCGCCATGTGGCGAGTGATCTATTTGCGGAGCCCGGAGCAATTCATTGATGTGGATAATAAGTATGATCTCTTGGGTGATGATGATAATACGTATTATATCATGTGCCGCCGCGCCGTGGATCTCAGCCAGGGACAATTGATCGACCTTTCTATTGCATACTTCGGCGACGAGGAACTGATTGACTACATCGCGAATCGGTAAAAAATAAATTCTGCACTCTCAATACGCGTGAAGAATAGTACATTGTTAGTTGTTGTTGTTGTTTTTTTTTTTTTTTTTAAACTAGTTATATCATCTCCTTGCTTGATTTTGTGCGCCGTTGAATTATGCTGATTTAATCCGTCCATGCATAAGTTACAACATCTCCATGCGTGATTGGTTGTGCTTGTGCCTCTTAAAGACTCCCCAAGTATATGCAGCAAGGCAAATGTGATTTGGAGACATTTTCAGAATTTATTTGCCTCTTCCCTCATGTTTAATTTTAACTTTGAAGTTTGAACATGAAGATCTTGTTCCAAGTATTCGAAATCAATTGGAGGTTGTGATCTTCATAAACGTTTACTGCAGAAAGAGAGCTAAACATGCCCCGAGAAGAACCTCATTAGCATATTTTTTGAGTAGTTAGCCTCTATGGTTTCGTTTTTTCTGTTTGTTTGATGACTATACAATCCATTTTGTTTTATTTTGGTGTTGTTGGCCCTTTTTAAAGTGTAAGCATTCTCTACCTGAACCAATGCAGTAGTTCTTGCTTTCAGAAGTTTCTTTTTTCTTACTTTGTTTTGTTTTCTTTCTCTCCCTTACTTATCCAAAAAATTTTACCTTCCACTTTTTTCCACAGTTCAAGTAATCTCAAACGTCTAACACTTCGAGGTTGCTATGCCATATATGGAGAGAATTTGACTCAAGCAGTTGAAAAACTTCCAGAGTTGGAAGAGTTGCACCTCACAAATATGCCGTTAGTTGGGGTTGAAGATGTCAGAACTATTGGCCTTGTTTGCCCGAAGTTGAAATCATTCTCCTACAATGGCCGTGGGTTTAAGCATCTGCGTATAAGACAGTTGGATTATGAGATTGAGGACATTATTGAAGAATCTCCATATGATTATGCTCTAGCAATCAGCAAAAGCATGCCTAATTTGCACTATTTACGACTTTTTGCTCAGTGGACTTCAAATAGAAGTCTTGAAGCCATTCTTGATGCCTGTCCACACCTCGAATCACTTGATCTCCGGCAATGCTATGATCTCGATCTCACAGGGGATTTAGGCAAGCGATGTCGTGAGCAGATAAAAGATCTTAGACTCCCTTTGGATTCAGCCAGCGATATACAACATCTTGTTGGTGGACCATCTGACTGGGATGATAATTCTCTTGATATTTATGATTATCCATCGTCTGATGATTTCAGCAATTGTGACTATGAGGATTATGAGGATTATGATGACTACTTCTCCCCCCTTGGTTATGATTCTTTGGTGAACGATGGTATTGTGGGAGACTGGATAGCGGATCCTAGCTTTTGGACTGATCAAGTAACCTGGACTGATCTTTGACGTTGTTCTCATAAGCTCCCAAGGTGCAATTTGCTAAAGGTTTCATAGTTATGTTTTAATATGAGCTATTTCTCTCTTGTCTTAGCTTTTCTTTATTGATTTCTGGCTTAAGATGTCGACTATAATACTCGTTTTGGAGGTTCTCTCCGTATGTGCTGGCTAGTAGACTTCAACTGGATTTTGGCATCATTTTGGAGGTTCTTCTCCCTCTCCTTTGTATCTAGTGATATGGATTGGACCCTTTCTTGTTTTTCCATTTGTGGTTTTCTTGCTTCACTTCTCGACTCGTATTTATGCTTTGCTAGAAATGTACAATCTAATATTTTTGGTTGCATGCTTATGTATCTATGTATTGCCACCACACAACGGAGTTACGGTTTTGTAGGATAAGGTTTCGCATCAATCATGTTTGTTGGACCGATATTAAAAAACACAAAATAAATATTTTTTTTTTCGTGTTCGCGGTAACGGTGAAAGTATTATGAGTTCGAGTTTCATTGAGGACATCTGAATGTGAGTTTTTAAATTAATGTAATTTTTTTTTAAAAAAAATCACAAAATAAATAAATTAAGTATTATCCTCTCTGATCTTAAACTTTACAACCCTTATCGTGGTTTCTGTATTTAGTTTTAACCTTACAACCTTATGATGAAACTTTAATACAATCTCCACTTTTATCTTAAATCTCTCCATGAAAGCTCAAAACAGATTATCACGTATGGTGTTTCAAATCTTTTTAATCAAATGATTCAACTATATTCAGTCCCCCAAATCCTTATAAGATCAACCTTAGTTTGGTCTATATCGTCCAATCAAAATAGCTTCACTGGTTTGGTAATTAAAAAATTGTTTAGAATTTCAAATTATATAATTTAATTTGGCGGATAGTTTGTGGCAGAAAATCAACTTTTTTTTAACCACCGATTTGATAATATTATTTAAAATATTTATTTTGCCACTTTTTCACTTTAAAATATCACATCAATATTAATTTTTATTTTATTTATTAATTTATTATATAATGACACAAATATATAGTAAATAATAATAACAATCTCAACAAATTTATATTTGAAACTTTTTATTTAAAATATACCACTTTTGTTAGTTAATTAATTTGTTGTTTTTTAAACAATACAAGTTTAGCTTTTTAGTTTTGGAGTTTTATCAATTCAGGACCCGAAAGATTAATTATCAATTCAGGACCTGAAAGATCACAAAAATTCTCAATCCAGGACCCGAAAGATCATACAATTCTTAATCCAGGACATCAATATCAGGTTTAACTATCTATTGGGTATTGCATCGACAATTCTCCTAGTTTGTGAGTGTAGTGAAATTAATATTTTATTGGTGTGAGGAGATTTTTTTCCAATTTTAGGAAAGTTGACTTATCTGGCGGGACAGACAAAAATAGAATTATGGACTAATCTGGCGGGACATAGGAAGTAATTTTTATCTTAGTTTTATATTTATTACTTTTATATTACTTAAGTTATTTTTTATTTGTACTTTTAATTTGTATAAATAAGAATATTTGAAATAATAAATATATCTATTAGAAAATAAATCTGGAATACAAGTAAATTTAATTTGAAAACTAAATTAAAATAAATAAGAATTGTCGATAGTTTATAATAAAAATATTTATTTATTACATCTATCATATTGATATTTAATTATTAAATCTAATTTATACACCAAAAAATTGTATTTTAGTTGAAGCTAAAATAATAAAAAATAAGCATAAATATACTACAAAAATGAGCTAAAATAAATTTAGCAGTGCCGAGATATTTAAAAACAACAACAACAACAATAATAATAATAATAATAATAATATAAAAATATAAATAATAATTATATTGTAAGCTCTTTTTTAAAAAAAAATTATTTAAGCTTCCGTATAATATTATATTTAGAAATATAAGTTTTATTCTTAAAAAAATGCGTTGTCGATTGATTAGGTGGTCTAATATTTACCGTCAAGATATTATGAGAGTCTATTTTTTAATATATAGGAAAATAATTAATTTTGACATAAAAATAAAATATTGACTCCAGAAAATCGGTAAATGCTTATAGTATTGTTTATAATTATTTATGAAGGACATATTAATGTTTTGGTGTTGATTTAATAAGATAATTTAATACATTTGTTTTAGCTAAAAATAATAGTTAAGTATTTTTTAGCTCATACAAATTATATCAAGTATTTTTAATTATACTAATTAAATTATAAATAAAAAATAATTAAAGTAATATAAAAATAATAAATAATCTAATAACAAAGATAAAACCATAAAACAAATATATATTCTCTCATTTCTTAATCAGGGTAAAACAGTCATTTTTTAAGTTGAGGGGTTAGATTGATCCATTTTTAAAGTTAAAAGGCTTAATTGAGCCAAATAGTCAAGAAGGGGCTAAATTGATTATGTCAGAATAGTCGAAGGGTTAAATTGACCCTTATCCCTTTGATTTTCCAAGATATGTCTAGGCCCTAGCAAAGCAATTGTAGAGCAACCGAGCAATCAATAATATTATACTCCCTCCATCCGTTCGAATTGTCCCAGTTTGATCAGGCACAATAACTAAAATTGTGAGTGATAAGTTTAGTGAAATTAATATTTTATTATTGAGTGTAAAAAAAATTATCATTTTTAAAAATATGACTAATGAAGTGGGACAAACAAAAAAGAAAAATATCATAATACGAGCAGGACGGGGGAGTATATTCAAAATATCACAAAAAATGCCTAGTTTGGAAGATTGTAAGATATCTCGAAAGTTAAAAAACGAAAATTATTATTCCCTCCGTCCCACTTTAATAGTCTCATTTCCCATTTTCGTGCGTCCCACTTTAATAGTTCCGTTTCTAAAAAATGGTAACTTTTTTACACTCAACAATAAAATATTAATTCCACTCAACTCATTCTACACTCACATGCCTTGGTTATTGTGCCAAAAGCAAATGAGACTATTAATCTGGGACGGAGGGAGTATATTCTATCCCTAATGCACTGCACCCCAAATATTGATAAGACACTCTATTTCTCTAGCACAACAATTATTATATTTCATCTCTAATTTTGTTTATTTTAATCTAAATATATTTATTTAAATTAATACAGTCGGATGTTTTCGGAAAACTTTTTACATGGACTTTTCATTTTCAAATAGTTGATATTGATTCATTAACAACCTTTTTTCATTGCTTGGACAATGCCTCTGCCACCACCACCTCTCTTCACCTTTCTCAACATTAACATAAAACCAAACATTTAGACACGCATACACAAGGAGTTGGTTGGTTGTCTATGGCGGTGGATCGAAGGCTTCTGATCATGTATCTCTTCATCAGTTATTTTAGTCCATTGTGATTCGAAATTATAAATTTAAGGGCTTCAAATTTTTGGATCTTAGTTATGTTCATAGAAATACCTCGTAGATTGAGGTTTTGATTTCAAATATTGGGATTTAAATCCATATATGTTATTGAGTTTTAATATTTATTTTTTTCGTGTTGCTGGAGATGGGGCTACAAATTTGAGTTTTAAATTCTATTATTTTAATTAAAATTTTATATTAGGACTATAGTGTAAAATAGTAAAATTATATTATAATTTAAAATCTTATTTATGTTTTAAAAAAATGAGGCTGTATCTAGAATTACCTGGTAATATTAGTGGAGTTGGGTCCTTAGGATTGAGAAATATCGATAAAACCCTACCTACTTTCCGGCTTAAATAATTCACCCAAATAAACTTACAGTTTCAAATTCATTTCTCTTCTGCGTTTCAATTAGAAGCCCTTATCCATCGCCATGGGAGAAGAAACACAAACCGCTTAAGCCGAGAATCAGCAATAAAATTCCGGCGCTTGAGGCGGCTTCTTCGTCCTCAGCCTCTCCAGAGGACGCTCCTTCGTCATCAGTACTTCAGCCGCCCGGAATCGCACTGCCGGTAGATGTTACTGCTAATATTCTGCGAAGGCTGGGCACCGCAGGGATGCTGGAAAGTGCACTGAAAGTATGTACTACCTGGTGGAGAGTTTGTCGGGATCCCGCCATGTGGCGAGTGATCAAATTGTGGAACCCGGAGCAATACACGGATGTGCCGCGGACAATTGATCTACCTTTCTATTGAATACTTCGGCGACGATGAGCTGCTTGAATACATCGGGAATCGGTAAAATTTCTACACTCTCAATACGCGTGAAAAATGTTGTGCGCCGTTGAATTCTGCTGATTTAATCCGTGAATGAATAAGTTATATCATCTCCATGCATGATTGGTTGTGCCTCTTAAAAACTTCTGTAATATATGCAACAGGGGAAATGAGATTTGGAGACGTTGTATTTGCTTGGTAAAGCGCCTTTGTGATTCACCTCTCTTATTTCGGAAAATTGAGTGTTTTACAGGGAATGTTCTTCTGCTGAAATCACAGTTTCAGAACTTATTTCCCTCTTCCATCTTGTTCGATTTAAACTTGGAAGTTTGAACTTGGAGAATTTGTTTCATGTACTCAGAAATCAATTGGAGGTTGTGATCTTCGTTAACGTTTCCCGCAGAAACAGGGCTAAACATGCCCCGAGAAGAACCTCATCGGCATATTTTTGAGTAGTTATCCTCCATGTTTCCATTTTCCAGATTGTATGATGACAATATGCTCCGTTTTGTTTTGTTTTATTTTGGTGGTGTTGGCCCTTTTTACATCGTAAGCATTCTCTACCTTAACCAATGCAGTAGTTCTTGCTTTCAGAAGTTTCTGTTTTCTTACTTCGTTTTGTTTTCTCCAAAATCTTTAACCTTCCACTTTTTTCACAGGTCAAGTAATCTCAAACATCTAACACTTTGAGGTTGCTATGACATATATGTAGAAGATTTGACTCGAGCTGTTGAAAACCTTCCAGAGTTGGAAGAGTTGCACCTCACAAATCATCAGCCTAACTGAAGATGCTATAACTATTGGCCTTGTTTGCCCAAAGTTGAAATCATTCTCCTACAATGGCCGTGGGTTTAAGCATCCGCATATACAACATTGGAATTATCAGAACATTATTGATGAATATAATCCATATGATTATGCTCTAGCAATCAGCAAAAGCATGCCTAATTTGCAACATCTACGACTCTTTGCTCAGTTGATTACAAATACATGTCTTGAAGCAATTCTTGATGCCTGCTCACACCTTGAATCACTGATAGGGAGCAGATTCTGGAGAGTGAATCTCGACCTCTTTTGGTCTACCGCCGGCGAGGACGGGATTGATTGAGCATCAAGGCGTTGATTTAGCAATTTGAGTTATTGATTTGCTTTGATTATTTCCTTCTTATTTTAAGTTATTTATTTCCTTTTTGGTTGTATTTTCCGGGATATTTATATCCCCGTAATTGGATGGGTCTATCATTCAGGAATAAAATTATTGATTCACGAATCCTTTGTGAGTTGGGTTTCTGCTTCCATCAATTGGTCCGACCTGCCGGATTCGTCTCGCCAGAATGACTACCAGATCAACTAGCGAACGTCTTGAAAGGCTGGAATCCGATCAACTTGAGGTGAAGGAGAAATTGGATGCGCAAGGGGCGCAATTGGCAGAGATTGCAGCTTCAATGGCTGCTTTGTCTGTGGCAATTCAGAAATCGCCAGACCGTGGGTCCGCAACAGGAGGCACCGCAACCGATGGGGCTTCTTCAGCGGGGGGCGCCACGGGAGTCGGTGCATTTGGAGGGGCAGGTACGCCAATCGAGGAAGGAATGGTGGTCCAATTGCCATCATTCGTAGGTGAGGATCCGCTGGGCTGGATTGTACGGGTTGAGCAACAGTTCGAGTTACACCAAACAGGTCCGAAAAGGAAGGTTCCGTCGATAATCGTCGCAATGGAGGGGGCAACATTATACTGGATTAATTGGCTGCGAGCAAGGAAACCATATATGTCCTGGGAAGAGTTTAAACAAGCACTAATAGCCAGATTTGATACTCGATTCCGCGGCAACCATTTTGAGCGGTTATCCGGAGTTCGACAAACGGGTACAGTGGAAGATTATATATCGCTATTCGTGCAGCTAGCGAGCCAAGTTCCGGGACTGGCCGAAGATCACTACTTAGGCTACTTTATGAATGGCTTGAAGGGATCTATTCGAGGATCCCGGCGCTTGCTCCGCCCCAACAACCTGGAACTTGCGATGGAGCTGGCCCGCGATGTGGAGGAAAATTTGTCGTTAAGCTATGGGGGTTGCGAGGCTCGGGCAGCAACGTATTTGGGGCGCGTTCCGGGAGTGGGGTGAAGTCGTATGGAAGCGGAGGTGCGTCTGGCGGAGTCAGCGTGGATCGTGGATCTCGCAGCAACAATCCAAAGTCTGTAGCACCATCGGAGGGTGGGAGTACCGGGCAGTACGTGCAGTCTTCAGCCCGATCTCGGTTTACTCGTCTACCACCGAAGGTATTGGAGGAATTACGGGCAAAGGATATATGTTTTAAATGCAAAAAAACCTTTCTCTCCTGGGCACGAATGTTCATTCAAGCAATTGTGAGTGATGATTGCTGAAGAAGGAGAAGAAGAGGACCTGCAACACTATGAATATTATGAAGTTAAATGTCTGGAGGAAGGTTCGGAGAAAAAAGGTGGTATGGATGATGAGAACGAGGAGCTACCGATTTACTCGATGACGGGAGTATTCAGTCCACGCACTATGCGCTTAAGGGGGGTGGTGAAGGGGCAGCCAGTGACAATATTAATTGACAGTGGAGCGAGCCACAACTTTATTTGCTCAACGCTGGTTTCCACTTTGCAATTACATCCATCTAAGACCGGTCAATTTCAGGTGAGACTTGGAGATGGCCATCGTCAAGCATCGGATGGGGTTTGCAGATCGCTGCGAATTGAACTTCCAGGTTGCACTGTGGTAGGGAATGAAGTTGATAGGGAGCAGATTCTGGAGAGTGAATCTCGACCTCTTTTGGTCTACCGCCGGCGAGGACGGGATTGATTGAGCATCAAGGCGTTGATTTAGCAATTTGAGTTATTGATTTGCTTTGATTATTTCCTTCTTATTTTAAGTTATTTATTTCCTTTTTGGTTGTATTTTCTGGGATATTTATATCCCCGTAATTGGATGGGTCTATCATTCAGGAATAAAATTATTGATTCACGAATCCTTCGTGAGTTGGGTTTCTGCTTCCATCAATCACTTGATCTCCGACAATGCTATGATCTCGTTCTCAGCGGGGATTTAGGCAGGAGATGTCGTGAGCAGATAAAAGATGTTAGACACTTAGACTCCCTTTGGACTCAGCCAGCGATATGCAACAATCAACATCTTGTTGGTGGACCATCTGATTGGGTTGATTAATGGTATTTATGATTCCAACAATTGTTCTTCTCCCTCCTTGGTTGTTGAAAAATGAGGGAGTGGAAGCCATTCTTGATGGCTTTCACCTCCTTGAATAACTTGATATCTGGAAATGCCCAAATCATAACAATGATTATAATTTGGAATGGGATGGTTATGACTATTTCTGATCATGGAAAGCTTAAGTCGGGATGATTTTGGCATTAGGGCTATGTTTTCTTAGTTCTGTTTTATATGCAGTTTTTGCCTTAAAATATTTACTCAATCATTGGCACTTTTTTGTGCAGAATAGTGAATACTATTCCCTCTGTCCCGAGTAAATTGTTCACATTTTTTTTTTGTCCGTCCTACAATATTAGTTCACTTTCCTAAAATATTAAATTTTTCACACTCATCAATAAAATATTCATTCCATTACCACTCACATTCCTTGGTTATCGTGCCCGGTCAAATGTGAACAATTTGACCGGGACGGAGGGAGTAGTTGTTTTGAAACGGTATGTTTAAACAGTTTAATAGTTGCGCCACGAGTTGGGGATTTTCCTCCTTTTTTTTCTTCTTGAATATTTTTTTTTAAGTCAATCGTTTCTTGCTATATTTTTTCAAGGGATAATGATCAAATTGCATGTCACACTATACTGTTTGGGAGGATCCAATTGAATGTGCGAAGCTTTGCTTGCCTTCACAACTGTTTCTTCAATATTTAATTAATCTCTAACCCGAAATTTCAAACTCAATCAAAATACAAATTTCCAATTGAAAGCACCAAATCCAAAAAAAATATTATTAGTATATTCCTTTTGTACACAACTTTTTTATTTTTTCACAAAATATATTTACCTTTTATTTCATAATTCTTCATTTCATTTTTATTCTTCTTTAAGATTTATCTGTCAATATACTTCTTGAGTGTGGAAACACGTGGGAATTTATGATTTATCTGTCAATTTATCAAAGTTCGTGCAAAACTCTCTCAATTTTACGGTCAAAATCCTCAAATACTAGAGTCGATGGTGGAAACGATGGATGCTGAGTCTGTGGCGGATCCGCAATACAAATCGCGGCACCACCGAGCCAATTTTTTTTCAAATATTTCGAATTAATTTTAATTATCTAGTTAATTTTTTTTTATTTTGATTTTTTAATTTAAATTTCAATTTTCTTAATTATACAGCTTAGTTCCACATTATTTTATTCTACCAATTTCACAACAAAATTAAATTTTAATCAAAATGTCTCAATCAATCTTATTTTTTGTAAAAAAATAAATAACGAAGTTCTGAAAATGTTCGAATAGTGCAGTGGATAGTTTTTGAATGTGTAGAATGTTTTGAGTATTTTTATATTACACAATAGTAAAAATAGGTATTAATAAATTGAGAAAAGTATCAATTATATTACAAACTATTCAAGTTTTCTCAAATATATTACAAACTATGCATATTATCAAATTATATTATAAACTATCAATTTTGTTTCAAATATATGACGGGAGCAAATTTCCGGCGATGGAAAATTGACGTGACTTGCCGGATAACACGTCAGCATTTATAAATTATATATCAATATTTATATTGCCACATAAGATAATAACTAAAACATAATTAAATAATATATTCTTGATAAATTAAAAAACAAAACTAAAAATAAATATAAAATGAAAACGGGACTTTAACTTTGAAACCCAACTTCACAATCATTAAATCCATTTTCTTTCCCCAAATCTTTAGTGTAAAACCTAATTTGTTTTTCCCAAAATCTTCCACAAACACGAGCGAAGTATTTTCCCAGTTTTATTGTGGAGTAGATTGAAGATTTTTAGAGTCTGAATTCGTGGTTGATCGGCGTACGTACAATTCTAAAAGGTAATATTTTTAGTTTGGCATATCTGTGTCATTGACGACTACTCGATATACGGATACGTTTACCTGCTTCGCTACAAGTCTGAATGCTTTGAGAAATTCAAAGAGTTCAAGGCTGAGGTAGAAAAGAAGGTCGGGAAAACTATCAAGTCATTGCGATTAAGGATGTCAATCGGGCTAACCCGTCGGGTTTCGGGCTAACCCTATCGGGTTGCGGGCTATTCGGTCCGGGTCCAATAGGGCTGAATTTTTTTCGGGTTGAAAATTTTTGACCCTAACCCTAACCCTCCGGTTTTCGGGCCAACCCACCGGGTCAGAAATTTTATAAGTCTATTTTCTCACATATAATTTGTAACTATTATGTTTATGTGACCCATTAATTAAAATAAAGTGAAAAAATAAAGGATCATAAAAGTAACAAACATTAGAATATAATACAATTACATCATGACATGTAGCTGCCATTTATACCCAAAATAAAGATAAATAAATATATGAGTAAAATAAATTAATTTAATTGATTGTTAATCCACCCCTATGATGCAATGATTATTTCACCATTAAATTATCACTCCATATTTTCATAATTTTATTTTAAGGGACATGGAAACGAGAACTTGTACTTGAATATTATTTCTCCATTAAATCTTTATTTGTAACTTAAGTATTAAAAATATTTTATTATATATATATATATATATAATCCATAAAATTAAAACGCCGTCTAATTTACTTATAAACCAAATTAGATAATTCAAACATAATAATTCATTGAATTGGAGAATAAATTAAAAAAAAAAAAAAAACAATCGGTAGAAACGAGAACTTGTGAGCAGCGGCAATAATCACACTAGTTCTTCACAAGAAAGGTAAGCTCAGCACACTAATTTTCAAAACAGAGATGTGACTTGTAGCGGCGGATTGTCTGGGAAAGGAGGAGAGATATTAGGGAAAGAAACTTGCGGCGGACGGCTCGGGAAAAAGAAGAGGCAGGGTGCAACTAATACTAAAAATATAAAAAATATATATGTTGCTGATTTACCTTGGGACCGACGGGCTGGCCCGCAACCCGCCGGGTCCAGCCCGACTGGCCCGCGAGCACGGCGGGTCCAGCCCTGTCGGTCCAAAAAATTTTCGGTTAAAAAAAAATTTGACCCTAACCCGCATTTTAACCCGTCGGTTTCAGGCCAACCCATCGGTTTCGGGTTTAATTGACATCCCTAATTGCGATCTGACCGCGGTGGCAAATACCTCGGGAACGAGTTCCTGCAATATTTTTCAGATTATGGGATTATATACCAGTGGACTGCACCGGGTACTCCCCAGCAAAATGGTGTAGCTAAAAGAAGAAATAGAACTCTTTTGGAAATGGTGAGATCAATGATGAGTTATGCAAGCTTACCCATTTCGTTTTGGGGATACGCATTGGAAACAACGACTTACATTTTAAACCTGGTGCCTTCTAAATCGGTTTCTAAGACATCCTGTGAGCTCTTCCTTGGACGCAAACCCAGTTTGTGCGAGTTTAGAGTATGGGGTTGTCCAGCACACGTGCTGACGAAGGAACTTGATAAGTTAGAAAGCAGGTCCAAGGTAATGCGGTTTATAGGGTATCCTAGGCAAACGAAAGGTGGTTACTTTTACTGTCCTGAGAGTTAAAGAATCGTTGTTAGCACCAATCAAACAATTTTAATCATAATTAAGTGGGTGATCACTTAAATGGATACAGTCAATTAGCCAAGTAATATTATAATGTGCAAATACTTTGTGTTCGACTTCCGTTAAAGATTGATTATATATAAATGAATAAAGCAGTGAAAGCACTCTACCTATAATTAAGTGATCATAGGTTCGAGCTTTTATGAGATATGTAAGATTTGTACGTTTAACTGAATGTAAAAATTAAAAAACAAAAAGTCAAATGATTAATTACCACATATCTACTAATGATATTTGGTCAAATATTACCATCAAGGCATCAATCAAATAATTATTATTTGCAGACCCACAATCAACTATTATTGGTCAATAAATGATTAATTGTGAAGAATATGATGAGTTTATCATTAATTACATTTGTGCAATGAAGAATCGATAATGAAACTTATCAAGGAGGATAATCAATTGTAAGAAAAATAGCAAATTTGCTATTTTTCTTAAAAGTCCAAATCTAATTACATGATTCCAAAGATCTAATTGAATAATCAGCCAACTATAAATCACAATAAAAGAGAATTCAATTATATTATTGGGATAGTTAACTCTGATATTAATATGATATTGTTTGTTTTTGGGTTGAACAAGCCCTCACTTTTTTTTTTGTATCACCCCAAAATGACTCATACTAATGGGGTTACATGGACAGATGGACTCTTACATACAATAAATTATTTCATTTTTTATTTAATGTGAGACATTTGAGTTTGACATACCCAATAATCTCCCCCTCAAATCAAATGGACCACATACTCGTGGTTTATTCTCAAAGGACCAAATACCTGTGACCTCCGATCGAGCGAACTCATTGCATTGATATATAACTCGTGCAACTTTCTTTAGCATCGGTATTCACAGAGTAGTTCTCCACAATCACACCCGAGTCTTTCACAAGCTCGGTTTTAACACAATATAGTTCACCACCACCTCGGACCCCCAACTTTTCCTGAACTTGGGCGGTTGTGGATTCATTTTTTTTGCAAACCGTGCCACTTGTTATGCGATGCAATGCGGTGATTTTGAAAACATAAAATTACAAGAGACAAGAGTTACGTGGTTCATCAATTAATGACTACATTCATGGCGGTTGCTGAGATTTTATTCATAGTATTCGCGAGAGAGAGAGAGAGACAAATCTGGAATATTTACACTTGAAATCACATAAAATGGAATGAAAAATTTGCTTCAAAAAACTCCCGCCAAATTGAGCTAAAGACAGTTGAGCATAACTAACTCAACTAATAACTACTTCGACCACAAATAAGAAAACGCCAGCTGTCGCCACATAATTTTATCCAATCGTCCCAACACATATAAATCATTCATAGTATAAACAATTTGAAAATGGGTCTCAATATGTAAGAACAATGAAACAATCTCGTATAAAAATTTGCCTAAAATATTTTTGCGTTTTCATTAGTAATTGAGTGAAGCATAGATTCAAGTGGAATGGTTGATTATAGAGCTAGCTATTTAACCCATGTTGCATAATTAAATCGAGTTATATAAATATAAATATTCCAAAATCAAATACTCCCGTTTTTTTAAATAATAACCATTATAGTATGACAACACAATAAATCCACCAAAGTAAGAATTTTTAATTAAAAATACTGAAATCGCATAAATTAAAATTATTTGTTATATTGTAAATAATTAAATATAACGAATATTCAATATGATTAATCACTATTTTTCTAAAATTAATAATATTCACATTTAAAAACTCGAATCCGTAACTTTTTTTCACCACTACATCCCGAATACGAACGAGCAATCGCTAGTTTATTCATTTGGATTTGGAGGCGCATAATTTAATAGGCATGATAAATAGACCCAGGCTCCAGGGCCAGGCGCACATTAGTCAACGGCTGACCGGTTCAGGATAAGAAATCTGGACCGTCCATTACCACAGCAATCAAACGCGATCTCGACCGTCCACTTTCGTCTCATTTCAGAATCCCGCCCAGTGTCTGACTCCCGCAGCTGACGTGGCATTAAGATGTATTTAAAATCCGGATTTGAAGTCCGATGTATAAATCCCCAGCCCGAAAAGGCGTTTGGGTTTGAAGAAATCGATTTTTTTTTTCTAAAATATCAGTGGGAGAGTGAGCTGCGAGTCTGCTTCTGATATCTCGAAATTGAGATTTGCGGTTCTGTAAGTTTCGTTTCAGCATTTTCGTTGGATTCCGCAACTTAATTTGAGTTTGTTTGTGATTTTTTGCTGTTATTTTCTGAGTTGAATTTACTGTATTCGCAAGGTTAGGGTTTAGTTTTATTAGGACAGAATTCTGAGCTATTTCGTGCGAATTTCATCTTTTTTGTTGTTGTTTTCATTTTTTGGCTTGTGAGATGTTTTTCGCTTGTTTTTTTTTTTATTCGTTAGATCTTTATGGAGGATTTTGAAAATTTCGAGCATGCATCTTTTCGTTCATTAACGCTGTATCTGGTGCGAAAATTGTAAATTTGTTTTACTTCGCTTGCATTCCGTATGTTATTTGGTCTATATGCGGTAGTTTAATCTTTCCATTTGTTCGCGACTTCTATCTAGGGATGCAGTTACCGCAATATACGTGACATGTTCAGTTGTTTTGTCGTCGAATTTCATCTAATGTATTTTATTCACTTTTTTATTGGCATTGTTGTTATTTGTTGAAATAGTCTGATAATAGAAGTTTTTAAGATCTTGTTATCTTATTTATGCATTGGTTAGCAGACATAGGGTTTGACTGAGATACGGTTGGGACTCAAGCTGTAATGGGTGAGGAAGATGCAATGTCTGAAAAACATGAGCCTGTTGCAAATGGGAAAGTAGAAGTTGATAAAAAGGCTGATGCAGAGGCAAAATCGGAGGGTGTAAAAGATGAAATTGGGGCGACGGAAATGGAAAAAGATAAACAAGACGAGGATAAATCTGAGGCTGTTCAAATGGATGTTGATAAAGAAGAGGCCAATGGGGAGAAGGAAGATGGTGAAAAGGTGACAAAAGACGAAGGTAACGCCGAAGCTAAGAAGGATGAAGGGACTGAAGTTGATGAAGAAAATCAAGAAGCTGTGTCAGAAGATGGGGGAAAGAATGAAGACAAGAATGAAAAAATGGAGGAAGAGGCTGCGGAGGAAACCACAAAAGGGACAGAGGAGAAGGTTGAGGAAAAGGATGGTGGAGTTAAAGAGGAGGAGGATAAGGCAGAGGAGCTGAAGGAACAGAAAGGCTCGAAGAAACGCCCAAGGTCAAAGACTAGTGCTGGGAAAAAGGACAAAACTAAGGAAAATAAGCCAGATGACGAGGACAAGGATCAGAAAACCCCAACCCAGAAAAAGGAAAAGGAGCCTAAAACCTCAGTACCTAAAAAAGAAAATGAGCCTAAAACCTCCTCTGCCTTTTCACTTGAACGCCCTGTGCGTGAAAGGAAATCTGTGGAAAGGTTGGTTGCTACTATTGAGAAGGACTCTGGTAAAGAGTTTCGCATTGAAAAGGTGCAGCCTTTAAATTCTCAGTTTGTCTTTTGACCCTGTTGTGGCTGTAGCTATTCTACGTGGTTTCTAATTTAGTTGCTTGCAACATAAGTATTAACTTGGTGCACTTTTTGTCTTCTCAGGGTCGTGGAACTGCACTGAAAGATATTCCAAATGGTACACTGTCCAAATAACTTATTACCTTATCATATACATTCTTTGAAATGGTATGCCAACTATATGTGTATTACTTAACAGATCATGTGGTTAGGAAATCACTCTCGTAAACTAAATTGATTCTCTTCTCCATAATCTGTTACTTTGCCTGATGGAGACAACCACTTCTCACTACTTTTTTTCTGTTGATTGTGGTAACAGACACAGAACGATGAGTTCTTAATCATCTAAATTACAGAATATATAACATATTAAGAAATTAATCATGACCTGATTGATGAAAACAAAATTCGCCCTCTGTGCACCATGACTGACCTCATGAATGTGATTTCTGCCTTTTTGTTTGAGTATAGGAGCTTTGCTGATTTTTTTTAAAAAAAAAAATGCATTCCTAGTGTTTGTTGTTCTCCATGGCCCATGCTATATTGTTTCTCTAAGAAATCTTGATTGAAAGCCATTTTGTATTTCTAGCTCATGAATGAATTTGCTGATAGTCCTGTCTTGTATTTTTGTTTCAGTGGCATATAAATTGTCAAGAAAGAAGACTGAAGAGACTTTTAAGTTGCTGTATACTATACTCTTTGGAAGAAGAGGAAAGGTAATTCATCTCATCTTTTTTATTCCAGATGATATGTATTAGTTAATTCTGTGGGTGATTCTCTCAATATACATTATGCTATTTATCTTATTTATAAATTTACTTATTTAAAATATATAGCTTGTATATCATAGATTTTCAAATATAACTTTCTATCACCACAATAGAATTTATTTGGTGTTCTACCAATATTCCAATTTATCATTGTATGAAACATTTTCAGTGGGGGCATTAGAGGTGAAATGGGTTTTTTCTTCACCTGAAGTTTTCGATGCCTCTTGTCTTTTTTTCATGAGTCATGACATAAGAATGCTTATTTGTTTTCTTTCGTAATACTTATATTGACTTGACCAGGCTGCTCAAGTGAAAAGCAATATTTCAAGATTTTCTGGATTTGTTTGGCATGATAATGAGGTAAGAAAACTCCTGAGTGACTTGCTGTCAAATTTGCAGAATCTCTTTTTGCTGTTCCCCTCGATATGTTCTAACTTTTAGATTTTGAAATGAAAAACTTTATAGGAAAAGCAAATGAACCGGGTCAAAGAAAAACTTGACAAGTTTGTCAAGGAGAAACTAATAGAGTTCTGCGATGTCCTTGATATTCCAATCTCAAAGACCAATTCGAAGAAGGTATGTTTATATATCACTTTGAGTACATAAATCGGATGGCTTGCATGTTGAGTGCTAATGTCAATTTGCTTAGCAGTAATAATTGTCTTTTAGCTTATCAAGCATCTTGTTCCTGATATTTAGGTTGTTGGCATAAGAATTACTTTTGCTTCATGACTTGTCAAAAGTGTTAGTGGTTCAAAAAATGTTGGTATGACTTTTGCTATGTCACGAGCTTTCAGTTTCTTGCTATACACCACCTGTTATTGAGAGATTTTCATTGTATTCGACAATTTGATTATTTATGCGTGCAGTAAACATTCTAAAGAACAAACACATTGCTAGCGACACAGGAAATTTCTGGTAGTCCACTCGTTAAGATAAGGTTGGATAGTGCAGAAAGTTTGCAGCGTCTCTGCAAGCATTGAATAGCTGTAGAAAACTTGCAAAAACCATTAAAGTTGGTGATTTTTGTGACTATTATCACACTTGCAAGTTGCAATCCTTACAGAGTAGAATTGTTACTATGGTATGCTAAAGTTTTCTTACTTAGCTTTGTCTATTTATTGTTCTCAGGAAGATATCATTTCAAAGTTGATGGATTTCTTGATGGAACCTCATGCCACAACCTCTGAGTTGCTAGCTGAAAAAGAGCAGGTTTGTCACTTTTGTCAACTTCCATCTAGAAATCTTATGTCAATGTTAATATTTTGCCATCTAGCCAAAATATGAAAACCCATTGTATGAATTGCACAACTTAGGGAGTGAAGAGAAAAAGGTCTAGCAAATCAGCATCAGGGAGTACTGCACTATCGAAAGGCTCAGTGAAGGTACTTTCCTTTTGCCAATTTTATATTTATGGTCAAAGTTTGAATTAGTCCTGTGAAAGCTGCAAATGCTGCAAGATCCTTTCTTAGCCTTTTTTTGTTTTGCTTGGGGTGCGTGGGGTGGTCTGAATCATTATGCTATTATCTGCTGGTTTCTTCTGAACTGATTACTGACTTCACTTTCAGTGTCTAAATAGATATCAGATGTTGTTTGTGCAAGGTTCTGATTTTTGTATTTGCCAATTTCTATAGATAGGGATAGTTCTATTTCTCTTCTTTGGGCTGAGAAGCCATGCTTGATAACCTTTACAGGCTGGGGGGGGGGGGGCATGAAATGGTGGTAGAACCGTATAACATGTAATTACTTTTATTTTCTCCAATATTGATTTTTACACTTGGACAAGGAAATGGTTGGGTCTCTCTCTCTTTTTATTTATTTATTTTAGCACAAATGCCAGCCACTCCGGAACTGTTATGGAATTGAACATAAAGTATACAGTTTGGCTGCTTCTGTGTTATTTACATCTTAATGTAGATACCTTGTACTGACATTGAAGTTTAAGTCTCTATTCCTGTTAGCTTCCATTCTTCCACAATATTTAGTTAATGAACAAAAACATTGAAAATGATTAAAGAGAGATCAGCTGACATTAGATCCCACTTTATATTTCTATGGAGCTTAACTTTAACTTGGACTGAGAAAGGAAAGACATGTCGAATATAATGTATGGAATCATGTAGTTTAATGTCAATAATAAACCTATCTTACCAATTTCCGCGAATATAAATTTCAGAGTCGAAAGAAAGCTGATAGTGATTCTAAAAAGGGTGGGGAGACTAATAGCTCCCCTCCTGAATCCGAAGATGAATCAGAAGAAGCTAAAGAGGAAGAAACAGATGGTGCAGAGGAGAAATCAGAAGAGTTGTCTGAAAAAGCTGCGAGTGAGGAGAAAGGAAGTGAGTCTGATGAGGAATCAGATAAGGAGAAAGAAAAGAAGAAGCCAAGATCGGCAAAGTCTTCAAAAAAGAAGGGCTCATCTGAGAAAGCCAAATCGAAGAAAGGAAGTGAATCTGAAGAGGAAACAGAGGAGGACACAGAAAAGAAGAAACCAGGATCGGCAAAGCCTTCGTCAAAGAAGGGTTCATCTGAGAAAACAAAATCAAAGAAACAAAGTGAATCTGAAGGGGAATCAGATGATGAAAAAGTAAAGAAGAAGCAAGGATCAGCAAAGCCTTCAATAAAAAAGGGCTCTTCTGAGAAAGCCAAAACAAAGAAAACCATTTCCAAAAAGACCAGCCCTCCAACCAAGAAATTACCAGCCGACAGCTCTAAAAGCAATAACGACACAAGTGCAAAAAAGTCTTCAGTTAAGAAGAAGGACGAAGCAGTGAAGAAGTCACCAGCTCCAAAGAAGTCACCACCAAAGGAGGGTCCTGGTAAGTTCAGTATTTCCCTTTTACCCGTTGTGTGGTGACACTGCAGAGATTGAGAGTCTGTTATCTGAAGCTCATTTGTTTTGTTGAAATACAGGGAAGAAGGTTCTGAAAGTGAAACAGAAACCCAAGGAGGAGACATTAGAGCCAAGTGATGATGAACTTAGAAATTTGGCGTGTAAGATCCTGAAGGAGGTCGATTTCAATACGGTTAGTATCCGAAATTATATCCTTTTTCTCTTTTTGCTGATTGAAATGAAAGAGGTCGCTGAAGGCATAGATGTTTCCACACTTCCATTACCTCTGGTTTATTTCTCTGTTTTGCAGGCTACTTTCACTGACATTTTGAAGTTGCTTGGTAAGCTCTCTAATTATCTCAATTTTCCTGAGTAGCAAGTTCATTTTCATTTTCCCTCCCCTCCGCTAGAGAGAGTTGTGTTTGTTCTCGAGGGGAAAATCGACCAGGGGTGGCAAATGGGTTGGGTTCGGGTTGTGACTTGATAATAACAAGTGACACATCAACCTGAACCCGACCCGTATATTTTTGCGGGTCAGAAATCTCAACTTGAAATGACCTGTTTAATTATTTTAAAAATTTTAAAAATGTGTTAACTGTTTATAAAAAGTAGGTTTTAGGCCATTTTTTATATTAAATTTTATATAATTATATTTCATAAATAATTATGATTATAATTAATTTTATTGGTGGGTCAAATGGGTTCGTGGGTCAACCCGAGATTGACCTGAACACGTCACGAAAATTAAATGGGTTGACCCAACCTGTTTTTTTATGTGTTAGGTTCGTGTCGGGTTGGAGATAACAATTGCATAAATACATGCATTATTGATGGTAGGATTCCAAGACTGACTGTTTATAATTTACCATTTCTTCAGCAAAAGAGTTCAACACGGACCTGACATCGAGGAAAGCGACCATAAAGCTGATGATTCAGGAGGAGCTAACGAAGCTGGCTGATGCGGATGATGATGCAGATGCAGATGAAGAGGAGGGAGGAAATGCAGAGGATGAAAAAACTCCTTCGAATGTAGGCGTTAAGGCGTAGGAGGGCCTAGTGTACACACACTACTAAATACTCTTCTTTTTCTTTTCTTTTTTTTTTAATGTGTACTTTGATGTAATTTCCATATTGTTCTGTAGTGCTCTCGCCCCCATCACTAATACTATGCCTCCCCCAGCAGCTGTAATTTATTAATGTTAGTGTTGTTGATTGCTCTCTCTCTCTCTCTCTCTCTCTCTTGACAGAGTTAACCTGTGAAGTTAAGCTCTTGTACTGATCCGATTATGATTAGCAGCAAAACCCCGACCCCCAACTCCTTTTTGTTTGTGCGTTACAATTTTTATTTTTATTTTTTAAAATTTTCTGATGGAGAATTTGATTGACAATTCTTTTGTGTGTGTATATAGAGTGGGTCTACCGAGAGATGTGCATCTTTTGTGACATTTTAGTTAGAATTCATTTTACATTTGAGTGTATTTTATTTAGGGATGTTAATATAGCTCGGGACCAACCGGTTGACCCGAATAACCCGAGCCAAACATTGGGTTAAGGTTTGAAAATTTTTTAATCAATAAGAAACCAAACTAAATGGTCCCGATTAAACGAGTTGTGGGGTAAACAGACTAGATCTGCTAGGCTACGGGGTTGGCTCGATATGCCACTTTATTTTTTAGAAAAAATATAAAAATATTTTATTTGAAATTTATTTTATACTTATCGCGTCTCGTCGGAATATTCATTTCAAATGGGATACACATAAAATGTGTATTTTACTAGGAATGAGTTATGCACCAACCATCATTTGGATTGTAATATGCTTTGGAATGCACTCAATGTAAAATTGATTTTGTCTGGAACACACATTTTGATTGTTATTAAGTGATTGTAAATATAAATAATGAATAATAAAAAAGAAATACTCCCTCCGTTCCAAACGAGTAGTCCCTTTTCTTTTCGGTACGAAGATTAAGAGTTGTGAGTGTAGTGGAATTAATATTTTATTGGTGAGTGTGAAAAAGTTTGCTATTTTAAGAAAGTTGGACTAATTTATGGGACAAACAAAAATAGAAAATGAGACTACTTCAACTGGACGGAGGGAGTAATAGTTTATAGTGGTTCGAGCATAAGATCTACGTCTAATTTTCATTTTTTTTTGGGGATAATTTTATTATCGTCGAGAAAATATAAAGTATGCGACAAATCACTAAGGGTGACAATTCATGTGGATCGTTATCGTGTCAATCCGTTATCAATTTGATTCGTTAAGGCCTAATTTGTATCCGATTTGTTACAAAAAATCAAAATTCATATTTGGTTTGTTAAACTCAAATCCGTATAATTCATATTTGGTCTGTTAAACTCAAATCCATATTTGTATGAATTTGATCCGTATCCGTTAAGTATTCAATCAGAATGATCCAATATAAATTCGTTTCGATAAAAATCCGATAAAATCCAATTTGATACAATAATAATTTCTTTTAATAAACACAATTACAATATAATAAAAAATCGTTATGATAAAGACAAAATATGCAATTTTGGTTCAATTATTGTTAGCATGAAGAAAATAAATAATTATAAATTCGTTTTTACGTACCAAATTTATGATGTAATTAAACTATTGAATAGTAATGCATTATTGAAGGTTACTCTCATATTTTTACGTTTGATACGTGATATTCAATCATCACTATAAATTCGATAAAAAAAAAAGAAAAAAAGATTGATACAATGAATCATGACTCCAAATTCAAAATATACCCCCCAAAAAAAAAAATTTGATACGACGAGTTACGAGATTATCTTTATTAGTAAAAAAGAGATAGAGATAAATCTTAGTTAAAAACAGAAATTAGCGAAATTCGCGAAAAACTCACCGATCCAGCCGGTCATTCTCAAGATAACGTCTCTATTTACCGCTTATAACCAGTCAAACCCTCTCCAGCAACGGTCATACCCTTCTTTCAACGCAGCGTTTCGTCTCTTTTTCTCTCCTATATATACCCCTCCCCTTCACCCTCTCCCATAATATTTTTTTCACCCCAACAAACAAACATTCTCTCCCTTCTCTCTCTCTCTCTCTCTCTCTCTCTCTGCAATATTCCAAAAATTCTAATACGATGACTAGGTTAGCATTCTTCATCGCTCTCCTGCTAACCTGCGCCCACTACTCCGGCGTCGCTCAGCCTACTCACGCCCCTTCTCCGGCCCCGACCCATACGCCTCCGGTCAAACTCCTCCCCCCCTTCTCTTCTCCGGCTGCTACTCCCTCCACCCCTCACGCTGCTCCTCCGCCTTCCAAAACCGCCGCATCACCCTCTCCGTCGCATGCTCCGGCAGCCTCTCCGGTACCTGCACCCTCTGCACCCGTCCCAAGCCATGCGTTACATTCTCCGGCAGCCTCCCCGGTACCCACCGCCGTGAACTCTACCCCAACTGTCTCTCCGAGCCCGGCTCCGGCGACTTCTCCGGCTAGTCCGGTGAGCAGTCCTGCACCGGTGTCGTCGCCTACGCCATCAGCAGAAGTTCCCGCGGTTGGCTCTGCTCCGTCTGCTGGTGTTCCTTCGAGTCCGGCGCCTGGGGTGTTCCCGTCGAGCAGCTCTCCGCCGGTGAGTTCGGCGCCGGAGGGCGCGCAGGGGCCAGCGGCTGCTGAACATAGTAAGAAGTCGGCGGCGAGCGGTTTACACGGTGCTTCCATCGTAGTTGCCGGCTTGGCTCTTTGGGCTGCGGTGGCGCTTTAGTTGGGCTGCATAGTTTTTTTTTTTCCCCAAAATTTTTGTTTTTTTTTGTTTTGGTTTTAATTCATGGAGTATTTATTTTTATTTTAATTTTTGGTGTTGAAATATTTGATTTATAAAATTTTGCCTATTCTTGCTGTCATTTTGGTGAATCAATTATTAAATTTTATAACGTGTGCATGAAATATATATATATATATATATATATATATATATATATATATATAGTTTTCAATAAATTCTAAACCCTAGTGAAGACAAATATTGTTAGACTAAGATGGTAGATAATAATGATGAATTTATTTCAGTTCAAAATTTAGGTAGATTTTGCCCCTTTTTGCTGCTTAATTCACGTGATATGATGAGAACTTTTACTTTTCCAAAGTTCAGTTACAACAATAAAAAATTACCAATTTTATGTAATTTAACCAAATTTTTTGTCATGAAATATACAACATTGTAGGTTAATTTTCAACAACTAAAATTAACCAATTTTATGTAATTCATCCTAATTTTTGGTCATGAAAATATTAAATATAACAAATTTAGTACTAGATTTTAGCCTCATGATTATTACTTTTATTAGTTGAAGTCCTATCCTAATTGAGGAGATTAAAAATAATTAGTACACACTTTCAAATTATGGAATAAGTACACACATAAAAACTCAAATTATGATTATGAATTAATTAAGTATAGACATTTTTAAATATTTTTCTAATTTGTCAAACATAATTATTTTTATAAATTTTTTAATTTATCAAACATTGAGACATAATTTCGGAGTAAATTGCAGAGTTGAATGATTCATTGGAGTAAAATTTATAATTTTCTCAAAATAAAATAAATAAATAAATAATTTCCAGGTGTTTTATTTATATGATACAATTCTGCTTATATTTTTTATCTTCACTCATCACCCCAGTCCAACAACGGAACCTTCTCCATCGGCCCCCATGCAGCTCCGCCGCGCCGCCGCGCTCTTCTCTATTACTCTTTTCCTCCTCTCCTCCACCGCCGTATCTCTCAACATCACTCACATCCTCGATAAATACCCCGAGTTCTCCACCTTCAACCACTTCCTCACCGTCACGCAGCTGGCGTTGGAGATCAACCGCCGCCAAACAATCACCATCTGCGTCGTCGACAACGCCGCCATGGACGCTCTGCTCAGTAAGCACCTCGACCTCGGCCCGATCAGGAACGTCCTCTCCCTCCACGTCCTCCTCGACTACTTCGACGCCAAGAAGCTCCACCTCATCACCGGCGGCACCGCCCTCGCCGCCACCGTTTTCCAGGCCTCCGGCTCCGCCCCCGGCGCCTCCGGCTTCGTCAAAATCACCAATCTCAAGGGCGGGAAGGTCGGCTTCTCCCCCGACAACAACCGCGGCGCAGCCCCCGGCGCCGCAACATTCGTCAAATCCGTCGAAGCGGTTCCCTACGACTTCTCCGTGATCCAGATCTCGAACATTTTGCCTTCGCCGGAGGCGGAGGCTCCGGCTCCTCCTCCGGTACGGATCAATCTCACCGCCGCCATGTCCGCTCACGGCTGCAAGGTCTTCGCCGACACGCTGCTGGCCAGTCCTGCGGCGGAGCAGGCGTTTGACGACAACGTTGTTAGCGGATTAACCGTTTTCTGCCCCGGCGACGGCGCGATGAAGAAATTTCTGCCGAAATTCACCAACCTCACCGCCGACGGCAAGCAATCGCTGCTCGAGTATCACGGCATTCCGATCTACGAGTCGCTCAACGGTCTGAGATCGAGCAACGGAATCAGCAACACATTAGCCACCGACGGCGCCAAGCAGTTCAGCTTCACGGTGCAGAACGACGGCAACGACGTCACGATCGAGACGCCGATCGTGACGGCGAGGATCGTCCACACGTTGACGGATATGCCGCCGGTGGCGATATTTCAATTGGATAGGGTTTTGATGCCGATGGAGCTGTTCAAATCGTCTCCACCTCCATCTCCAGCTCCGGCGCCAGCTCCAATTCCTAAACCAAAACCAAAGCCAAAACCCCATGCAAAACCGCCGAAGGCGCCATCGAAGAAGAAGAACAAGTCGCCGCCAGCACCGGCCGCTCCGGAGGAGTCTCCGGCAGATGCTCCAGACGACGGAGATGTGGCCGACCAGGTATCGGATGGCGGCGCGGCGAGATTTATCAGCAGCGCTCGATTTTGTGGAGTAATTTTGAGTCTGTGCTTTGCGTTTCTTCATTTTTGAGTTTTTGATTTATTTTTATTTGTTTGTGGTATTTTTTTTTAATTTTTTTTTGTGAGAAATATAATTGAGGATCAGGAGGTGGGCATGGTTTGCATGGATGGACCAAGGATATTACTTTATTTGAATTAGGCTTTTTTTATTTTATTTGTTGAGGAAAAAAATATTTTGTTTCTTTTTATTTTTTATTGCTCAACTCTAATAAAATTCATATATTGACTAGGGGTGTGCACGGTTCGGCCGAAACTGGACGAACCAGCCAAACCAAATTAATTTGGCCGGTTTGGTTGTTTGAAAAAAATGATTGGCCAGGTTGGTTTGAAAAATCTCAAACCGGATGATTTGATTTGACCAACGGTTTGAAGGTTGAAACCGGTCGTTTTGGCCGTATAAATAATATAATTTTAAATATAATAATGATAATAAAATATCATTTGATAGAAAGCTAAAATATTAATTATATTCATATATATGTCTGATGCTTTTATTTTTCCAATTTTAACCCTATAAATCAACATATATATAATTGTTTCTTGCAACCATAATATTATTTATTTATTACTCATCTCATATTTATGATTAATGACAAGCGATATATATTATATTAGTTTTATTTTGTGTATCGTTATTTCATTAATATCTAATAATAAAATTGATATACAAGTTTCATTTTTTGTAATATTATTAATTGAATAATCTTCAAACCGTTTAAACCGGCCGAACCAAACCGTTATAATATGGTTTGACCGGTTTGGTTTGAAATAATTATTTGGCTGGTTTGATTTGTGAAAATTTCTAACCGTACCTATTGGTTTGGTCTGTACTTTGCCCCTTAAACCGACCAAACCGGACCGTGCACACCCCTAATATTGACAAACACAATATTGTAAAAAAAAAATTCAAATTAATTCATACAACATGTGACATCTTGTTAAGACTAGGGTAATTTAGTTCCCCCTTTAACCGAAACAAGAACAAAATTACGCTTGAAAATTGTTTTTTTTTTTTTTTAATTAAGTGTAACACCCTGGCACTAAGGTCGGTGTGAATTTAGTTGAGGTTGACCACATTATCTACCAATAGTTTGATCTTAGGTCAAATACACTAAATTTTAGCATCTATTAAATATTTTAAACTCTCATAAGTTATATAAATGTCCAAACTATAAAAAAACTAATCAAATATTGGACAAAGAAATTTGCCGGCATAAAAAAATTGATGAGGCATAGCGAAAACTCTTATCAAATAAAAAAAATGACACGTTGTAAATCAAATGATGTAGATTTCTGACATACTCCGTTAGTTTTTTATGCCGGAAAATCTATTTGTCCCAAATTTGAATAGTTGGAACATAAAATTATAAAATGAAATAATTATTACTATAATTGAAATAAAAACAAATAATTCTAAACAAAAATTGATATTTTTGCCTAAATAAAACTATCTTCAATCCTCATGAATCAAAACAAGTAATTTAACACCAACGCAATAATATAATCTCAAAAAAAAAAAAAAACCACAGGCGTCAAGGGAGTCAAAAACAAGAGACGGTACTAGCTATAAGCACCGGTGGGCATGACGACGGCGGCGGCGTCGGCGGCGGCTTGTTCTCCGCCACCACACGGGTACTCCTACTTCCCCTACTCACAGAGTCTCCCCATCAAGTACCTTTGTTTTGAAGTTTGAATTGATCAATTAGGGTTTGAACAGAATCCACAGTAAATCAGAAACCCTATTCCTACCATCATCCATGGCCGTCGTCGTCGTACGGCTGTCGTTTCGCCCGGGAAAAGATGCACAGAGCATACGTCGTCGTCATCAACACCACCACATGATGGATTGAGGCTTTAGGATTGGGGATTTTCAATCACACATCAACAATGCAGCAACAATCAAGGTCTGGAATTGGGAAAATAGTGATCGAGAATTAGTTTTGAGATTATTTTCGGACCCAAGATTCGATTCGGACCCATCGGGCCAGGCCCAGATTTTCTCGGGTCTACTGTCCAACATGAAACCCGACCATTTGAAGGTACAAGTATTATGTTGCACATGGCACGGTGCGCAGTGTTGATGGTACATCTTGCAGTGTGGGTTGTACCCCCCAAATCTTGAATGGGGCAGCGCAATTTCGCAACCCCACGGACGCAGTCATTGAATATTTTGAGTTATTTAATACAATAAAAATTGACGCTTTTGGCTCTTCATTCGTATCCACCATTTGTACGGACTCGTCGAGGAAGAATTCGTTAATTCTGCTCAAGTAGCATCTGGTTTCGGATCTGAATCCCATACTCTGTTTCTCACTCTCTTCTTCAGACAATTTTTTTTTTCTCTTTTTTTTTTCCCTATTTTTTCTCAATTTCGTTTTCTTTGTTGAGTTAATGGGTCACCACTCATGGTTGAATAGGTGAAAAAAGTAATTAGGTTGGGGTTTCTTTTCCTTTTCCCCTCTTTTTTTTTTTTTTTTCTTCGGGCTACTCCATCTATATCTTCACTTCAAAATTTTGCTATGGTTGCCGAAATCTGACTGCGCCATGAGGAAGAAGCTCGATACTCGTTTCCCCGCTGTGAGTTTCTCTATATTCTTTATTTCTTTCTAGCAATTTGTGTGTACTTGTTCCTCACTCTTCGCTTTCTTTTTTGGTTTCTGTGTGATAGTAATTGTGAACGTGAATGAAAATTGAACTATAAAATTCACGGCTTTTTTACTGATTTCGTTGTTGGAATTTGCGACGTTCTGTAATTTCTCTGAAGATTTAATCTTGAAGTTTATGATTTACTCTCTCTCTCTCTCCCTCGGCTGTGTTTATTTTTTCCTTTTTCTTTTTATCTCTTTTTTTTTTTTTGGCTACGTTCAGAAATAGAATTCGGGTATGGCAATAATTGATGTTTGAATAATTTATAATTTATTTTCTAAATTATACTCTGCACCGTGAGTAGATTTACTAATTTTTGCATCTCAAGGTATCGTGCGAACCTAATGTTTCTTGATTTGATTTTCACGTTTGCTGTGTTTTAAGGTAAAGCAATCGATATAAACTTTTATATTTTTATTTATAAGTTACTGTCTAATTTTGCATGATAGGAATAATGTAGAGCTGTCTATGGATTTGAAAATGAAAGTTAGTTCTGCCAGATGAAACTGCTTAAGTGGATATAATGTAGATTTCTAGCTAGAATTGGAAAGATCCTCTTTTTAAATGGAAATACATGGACACTTTTTGTCCAGATCCATACATATTTGCTTATGTCAACAAATTGTGGCAGAGTCCCCTTTTAAATTAAAGATATATTATTTATCCTAAGTTTGCAGTAAAGCAATCGATATAAACTTTGATATTTTTATTTATAAGTTAGTGTCTAACTTATGAAACTGCATAAGTGGATATAATGTAGACTTCTAGCTAGAATTGGAAAGATCCTCTTTTTAAATGGTAACACATGGACACTTCTTGTCCAGATCCATGCATATTTGCTCATGTCAACAAATTGTGGCTGAGTCCCCTTTTCAATGCCCCCAGCCCATGTAATTTGAATATCGAATTTTGTCATTGCTTTCATTCCTAGCCTCATGATAATGTTTTCAGTACTCATTTTCAATATGGTCTTCATTGTTTTTTTTTTTTGGCATTCTTTGATGAAGAATTTATTTATTGGATTGAACAGGTTTGAAAATGAAAACAAAATCTTATGGTGTTTTTGTTTTAAAATATGTGAATTTAGCTTATTTGAAAGCCAATTTAGGTTGTTTTTATTCGCAGTGCTTAGTTTCACTAAGAACCCATATGGTAGTAGTGTTGTATGTTTTTGGGAGGCTGGTCCTGCATCTTCTTGTATTATTTGGAGAAGTGGAAAGATCTGCATGTGCTTATGCTCTTCGATTGGAAAAAGTCTGGATAAGAGCCTAATATTCCATTGTTATTTTCGGTAATAAATCATTGGGTGTCAAAATCTTCTTTTTCTTTTTTGTTAATGCTGCTGACTTAGACTAAGGTTCCATCCACTGTAGGAGGGCAGACCATTGTTACCTACTTTTCTCCTCCTGATGACAGAGTGATCGCACGATTTCTTGCAATCTCTAACATAAACCTTTTTCTCTCAGTCCCGAATTAAAAAGATCATGCAAGCTGATGAGGATGTCGGGAAGATTGCTAATGCAGTTCCTGTTTTAGTCTGTATGTATTCTGGCTGTTTGCCTTCCAACTTCCATTGTGTTGACAGAATCTTATGTTATTTGCTCTTACGGCATTAAATTGCAGCTAAAGCTCTGGAGTTGTTTCTCCAAGATCTTTGTGATCGTACATATGACATTACTGTGCAACGAGGAGCTAAGACTGTTAGTTCACTGCATCTGTGAGTATAAATACTGTTCCTTACTCATTCTTATCAATCTACTGCTAAGTTTCGTTCATTGATGGATCCAATGATCTCAAGTAGCACATGTATTATGGACCCGTTATGAATGCTTTTCTTTGCGTATATGGAATAAAATCCTCATTGTGAGTTGATAATGGCTATTACCAGGAAAGGCATGTTGTTTTCTAAATTCACCATCACTGTTTTAAGCAATACTTTTGTCGTGTGGGATGAACCCACCTGGCCACCTTTATGAATTTAACAGTAATGTCATATACATGTTTATTTGAGTACTTGTTAAAACGTTTTACATGTTGCAACTTGCAAATATCTGTTATAGAAGTTACCCTTAAGACACTAGAGGTTTACGATGTGCTTATGCTTTGGACTGTCAATAGTAATGTGAAACCCCACTTTTAATGTGCATTCATTTTTATTTATATTTTAGTGACTTTGATCTTTTCATTGACTCCATCACCTTAAATCATGAAAATTGCATGAGCTAGCCCCAACTTTGGTAACAGCCAACTCTTTTTCCTATATAGCTTTGTACAAAATTCTGTGAGGTAGCACAATGAGCCATACTCGAAAAATTTGTGTTTCATTATTCTTGGATAATGGTAGATGGGTGATTATGGTGGGGTGGATTATCCATGAGAAGATTGTGTTGACTTGAGAAGAGACACAGCTTTGAGGTTCTTTATCAGAGCAACTTTACTGGAGTAGCCTTTTAGTTTCTCTCCTTTAATTGGCCCACAAGAAAGAGAAATGATTAGCAGATATGCCATTTATTTTCCCCCTTCTTTATTTTCAACAAGAATTTCATTTTGAAGTTTATTCTTTTATGAGCTGTTAATATTTCACTACCCTTTCTGGAAATAAGTTCCTCATTGTTGGAAGTTGCTTGATGAACCATGGGATGAAGTGACTGTTAGTAAAAAATTGTGCTTTTGGGAAAGTGAATATTACTTTTCCACTACTTACTGTATAATATTTACTGTGCTTTAATTACTTCTGATCTGCTACAGCTTCTAATTTTCTCTCCTCTATCCAGGAAACATTGTGTACATAGTTATAATGTGTTTGACTTTCTCAAGGAAGTAGTCAGTAAAGTTCCTGATTACGGCCATTCCGATTCTGCAGCCGATGTGTCGAAGAGAAGGTATGCTGCATTTGGCTTCTGCTTTCTATTGAACTGCCCTAAAGTGACTGCTAAAATGAATTTTGCTAATCATTTCGCCAGGAGAATCGTTACCTATGAATCTAAAGACTGTGATGAAGAGTCGAAAAGGAATATCGTCGTAAGATTTTCTAATCGTTTCGGCTCCGTTTCATTGCATCCCCAAACTTTCAGTTTTTCATACTGAGCTTGCATATTCTATTTGAAGCAAGAGCCATGTCAGCCAACTAGCAGTGGGAGGGGAAGAGGAAGGGGTAGAGGAAGAGGGCGTGGACGCGGCAGAGCAACCGAGAGAGAACTCCCTCGACTCGAGGCCGAACCCAGCCCTACTTTCATCCAGCAGACCATCAAACAAGTCCAGAGCCCAGGGAGGCCGACGGACGAGAGCTCAGAGTTGAAGGAATCACCAAAAGACCACAATGTCAACGATACAGTGAGGAATATCGATCTGAACGCCGGAGTCGATGACAACAAATCCGAAAAACCAGTTTCTGCACCCGCAACGGGACCTGCCCCTGACGCTGCAAAGAGTGAGGAGTTACCTGGCCTTTCTGAAATGGACAGGATGGCCATCGACCCCGTTCATCTCGCCCAGCTCGGTTCGAGGGTGGATGAAGACGAGGAAGATTATGATGAAGAAGAAGGGTAGAGTGTTTTCAAGAAGCAACGCAGATGGTGTTTTGGTGAAACGCTAATCCCTCTAGGATATCAGATTCAGGTAAAAGTATAATCAAGAATTCACAAAGCGTTGTTGTTTATGCTAGGAAGTTTAGTTTTTTTTAGGTGTTTTTTTTTTTTTTTTTTTTTTTTTTTGACTATGTTTGTTCTAGATGTATTATTATTATGTGTTTGCTTGTCACACATGTCGTACACGTAGTTTTATTATCAATGTATTTGGCTTTAATTTGCACAACCTTTTTGCTTGCTCTATTTTCACACTTGAACTGGCATTACAATATACTCCCTCCGTCCCATTAGATTAGTCCAGTTTAGTTTCGGCACAGAAACCAATGTTTGTGAGTGTAGTGGAATTAATATTTTATTGATGTGAGAAGATTTTTTTCCATTTTAGGAAAGTGGGCTAATCTGATGGGACAGACGAAAATGGAAATATGGACTAATCTGGCGGGACAGAGGGAGTAGTTGGATTCATCTATAAGTAGATATATACCCACGCGTTGCAGGAATCAGTAATTAATTTTTACTTTATAATGTTAAAATATATTTATAAAAATATAGTTGTACACATTTGAAATTATTGTTGATATATTTAACTTTTACTCTTAATATTATATTTTTAATTTATTATAAATTAAATTTACACTTGTATAATGCACAAATTAAACATATTATATTTTATTTTATAATATTACAATATAATTAATCGAAGTAAATATTTATATATTGTTTTGACTAATCTTTTAAATAAATACATTTTTATTCATTTATATTATTTGTCAGTATATAAATTGATTAATAATTAAAATAAAAAGTATATTAAACAAGACCTACAAATAGGAGTTTAATTTACAAATTAGTCCATAAAAATTATACTTTTAGTACTTAAAAAATTATTGAAGTCTAGTATTTTTAAGAAATAACAACTATAGTCTTTTCAGATTTTTATTATTATTTATTTTATATCTATAAGTAAATAGTAAGTAAAAAAACAAAATTAATATTGATGTGATATTTTTAAGCGGTGAAGTGATAAGATTTTAATTATTTGGAATACACAAATAAAAACAGAACTCCAATTTATAATTTATAGAGTGAATAAAAAAATAATAAAAAGAAAACTTAATATTTATGATGTACTAGATTTGGGAGAGAAAATTATATTATTTTAATTTATAGAAATTTTAGTTATATATATTATATATAGATATACTTGTGACTTTTAGCTGCCACAGTCTTTTCACTACTCCCTTCTAAGATTATACATACAAGAATGGTTTATAGAATCTCATCATATCTTCCAATCAACTGATTTCAAACTTATGAGAATAAAAAATGGAACTGAAATCCAGCAAGATAAATCAGACGCATACAAAATTTCAACACAAATCTAATCCACACCCTCTCGAATCAATCATCCACAGCAATGCGTTGGTAAAAACAGGCACCTGATCTCGGAGTAGCAACAGCCTCCAAGGGAGTGTTCATGAAGGTCACCACGCCGGGCCTCTCGGCGAGGTCGATCGCTTCCGGGCTCAGCCCGCTCGGGGGAGCCCAGTCGAAGCAATGCAGAAGGTGGCCGATCATCGATGTCACCATGTCCAAACCTAGCTGTGCACCGGGGCATATTCTCCTTCCGGCGCCAAATGGTAGAAGCCGGAAATCATGCCCTTTTATGTCAACATCCTCCTCGAGAAACCTCTCCGGCCGGAACTCCAGGGGATCCTTCCACACCTCGGGATCACGTGCAACGGCCCACACGTTCACGTGCACGGTTGAGCCCTTGGGGATGTCGTAGCCTCCGATCTTGACGTTGGTGTTGGCGCGGTGAGGGAGCATCAGAGGGGTTGGAGGGTGCAATCTGAGAGACTCTTTAGCAACACATCTCAGGTAGGGAAGGTTTGGGAAGTCCAGCTCTGTCATCACGCGTTCGTGCCCGATCACGCGGTCCAGCTCCTCCTGAGCCTTGTGCAGCACCCTCGGGTTCTTGATCAGCTCCGCCATCGCCCATTCCACGGATATCGCGGTCGTGTCCATCCCAGCATGGATCATGTCCTGTAGTTTTCACCAAAACAGAGCAATCAGTAAGCATCATTCTGTAAATGTACCAAACTGTTCGTGAACTATTCGGATCTCGACTAGATAAAAGCTCGTTTAGTAAACGAACCAAAACTTGAGCACTGTAGTATTCGACTCGTAAGCTGATAAACATGCTCGTTAGCTAAAATTAGTAAGAAATTTATTCTAAATTTAGAAAGTTCGTTTATGAAAGTATTCGGTAAAAAAAACTCGAAATTCGACTCGATACTAAACTCGACTCTATAGTCAAACTTGAACTCAACACTACTCGATTCGATCATGCAGTTTCAGACAATTGATTCACTCACTTACCCAAAGAAGGCCAATGATGGTGTCATCACTCAGATCATGCTTCTCTTTGAGCGTAAGCAAAGCATCACAGAAATGCTGCTTGGCTCCTCCACTTTTCCGGCGAGCGAGGTTGTGGTCTTCCATGATCTCTCGCGTGAGGCGGTCCCTGCGAGCTGCGTGCTCGGCAAACGCCTCCTCGTTGAGGGGGAACAGCCACCGGAGCCAGGGGACGTGCTCGGCGATGGGCCGGGATGCACCCAGCTTCAATCTGTTCTCGGCAACCGCCCTCATCTCCTCTCCTTGCTGGTGGATCCTCCCCTCTGTATCCACATACCTTTTCCCAAATGCAATTCTTGTGATGTTGTTGAATGACACAGCTCCCAGATATTTTCTCAGCATCAAGCTCTTACCAGAGCTGCCTGTGCATTCACACCTTTTCTAGTCAAAATCTAGAGAGAGAATTCAATCACAAACTTCAACAATTCATTCTAGGGTTCAACATTATCGCAAAACCCTAATTGCAAACCAATCAACGTCAAATGAAAGCAAATTCGACTGAAATCAACCTGGATCTAAATCCATTTCGAAGAAATTCAATCCGTATAAACCCTAAACTCGACGAGATGAAGCAGAAATACATACCAGATGCAGTGCAGTCGTTAAAAATGGACTCAACCATGGCGGAGACTTCATCCTCCCTAATAGGCCTCAACGACTCGAGGCTCTTCGCCGAGAACAGCGCCACTGTGCAGACCTTCCTCACCTTGACGTAGTGGGGGCCGTAGTCCGCCCAAATTAAGTCCTGGCCGTACTTGGTGAGCTTGGTGGCGGTGCGGCTGCGGTAGCGATCGGCGAGCTGCTGATCCTTCTCCTTGAGAACCTCCTTCGCGAGGTCGGAGCTGGAAACGACGACGTTGAGGGTGGAGCCGAACCAGACGGAGATGATGGGGCCGTACGAGCGCGCCCACTCGGTGAAGCAGCGGAATTGCAGGGGCTTGACGTGGTAGAGGTTGCCGACGACCGGCCAGGGGCGGGGGCCGGGAGGGAGGCGGAAGCGGAGGCGGAAGCGGAGGCGGTAGTAGAGGTGGTGGAGGAGGATGAGGAGGGGGAGAGAGAGGAGGAAGAGAGAGAGAGGCGCCATGGATGGAGTTGGAAGTAGTAGCAGTAGAGTTGTAGTGATATAGTTGAGAAAGGGTAGTTGGGATTTGCTTCTTCGTTTATTTTATTTATTTATTATGTTTTAATAATATAGGGTAGTTGGGATTTGGGAATGGCACGTGACCAATTTAATTATTTTTGAAGATGTTTGTTTGGACACGTCAGAAAAAAACTAGTGATTTTTCAAATATTGAAATTTCTTGTATCTAAAAATAAAATGATAGTTGGGAAATGGAAAAAATAATTTATAAAATTAAATATGAATTTTAATATTATTTTGAGAATAATTGGAAAATTTATAGCAATTGGAATGGATGTGAAAGGAAAATAAGAAGAAGGCAGTCACACTATGGATATATATTAATCGAGTCGAATCGATTAGTGTCTTAGTTATATTAGATTTATTTGTTGTTGAGTTGGCCTTTATTTTATTTTTATTGAGTAACCCAATCAAATCGAATTACTGAAATTCTTATTCAGTTTTCGCTTGTAACCGAATTTTAATATAAATTTAATAAATTAATAAAAATAAAAAATAAAAAGTAAATATATTTATATTAATATATATATAGCAAAAACTTGCGTTAGGCAGGCCTAAACGGTTTAGGCGGGTTTTATCCTACCCAAATGGGTTCACCCATCCCAAATAGGGTATATTATATGGGTTTGGGTTTGGGTTAATGGATAAAATCCGCCTAAATATTGGGTTAATGGATAAAATCCGCCTAAATCGTTTAGGCCTGCCTAACCCAAGACCTTCCCTATATATATATATATTATATTTATGAATAATATATATATAAATTTGGTTTCGAAAAAAATAACCGAACTGAAAATCAAAAACCGAATGTTGAGAAAAAAATAACCAAACCGAACTGAAAACCGAACCAAAATAATCGAATTTTTTCGGTTAGGTTCGATTTTCAGTTTTTTTTTTTTTTTTTTTTTTGTTTTCTTGGTCACCCCTAATTGTAAGAACAAGTCTTTTAATCTTGTTTTGGAATCATTCCTGTTTTTCTTTTGGATATGAGGTTGTGGCCATCTAATGTGTTTTAGCCTTTTAGGAGATATCTCTTTCTCTTTTCTATTTGTTGTATTAACAGAAATGTCAATCTCATATTATCAGCCACATGAATCACCTCACTGCAAGTGAAACATCTTGGGCTTCATTCTTCGAAATCATAAACTCCCTCCAACTCCATAAACCCAATTTTAAGTCCTTAACATGAAACATGACCTTTATTAACAACATTCACATTTGAATGAATAATGGACAAACGTGAAATCAGCAAGATAGAGTGGTAATCAGCATTGAATTATGCCGATGACATTATATTAAATGTTTTGCTTTCATACCCTCAACCAACTTATTTTCTTTACAATGGTTATTTTAATTCCAAAAATGCCCTCATCACAGTTTAAATAAATAAATATATACATAAAGGGGTGTGCAAAACCCGACACGCACCCGAAAAACTGACTCGATCCGATTAATTCGGATCGGTCGGGTCAGGACTGCTGTTATCGGGTTAAAAAAACATCACCCGATTAAATGTCGGGTCGGGTGATGTGTGGAGTGGTACGGGTTCTGGTGCCACCCGACCCGACCGAACTAATATGAAAAATTAATGTAATATATTATAGGGTAAATATGGAAAAATATTCTAAATTATAGACGCTTTTTTTAAAAAATACTATAATCTATTTTCATAAGTTAAAAATACCTCGATCTTTACTTTTATTTATGAAATATACCATGGTCTATTAATATTTTGGGAAAATACCCCAATGTATTATTATTAGTTAAAAATACCTCAATCTTTAATTTCGTTTGTGAATTATACCAAAACGAGAAATATTATAGGCTCACACAAAAATAGCAATCAAAACAACTATCATCGTTCATGTTAAATTAATGTACTAAACAATCAATATTTGCTATATATACCCTATATAATATAACAAATATATAATAATAAATATCTCAATTATTCCCAAACCCTAATCTCCCTTCACCTTCCGTCACCGCTCCCGCTGCTAGCCTGCTGCACTCGCGACTCATCTCTTCTATTGTGCTGCACAGTTGCACCACCCAGCACGCCTGTGCAGCCACTGTCGTCCCGTCCACTCGCGGCCTCCGTCCTTCTACAGTAGCCAACCATCTTTGGGTCCTGCATGCACGCCCTCATCGTTGCTGATCTGTTTCCACATCCAGCCGCCCCTTGCGCCGCCGCCCCGCCCATTGCTGCGTCAACCTTTTTTTTTCAAAAATTGGGTGAAATCCGACCCACCCAACCGAACTTCAGATCGAGTGATGGGTCGGGTAAGAGGTGCGTCTGTCGGGGTTCGGTTGAGGGGGGTGAAATTATTAAAAACTAAAATTTTCAACATGATTTGGTATTTAAACAAATCAAGTTTAGACTTAAATTAAGTTTGAGTAGAGCTAGTCATATCAAGTTTAACATAACTATTAAAAAAAATCCCTTCTAATTTTTGCTTTGGGTGATGGAGGGCTTTGGTGGTTTATTTATAGAGGCGGAAGGGGATTAAGGTTTTGTGAATTACACATAGCCAAAGAGATATTGGAAATTAGAAGGTTTGATAGTGGAAAAGTACTTAGAAATTTGTGAGGGGATATAAGAAATTTAAGAAAAGAGAGCTACTTTGTATTTGGAGAATTTTTTTTTTATTTGATTGATACAAATGTGATATTACAACAGCTTTTTATAATAGTAATCAACGATTAGAATTTGTCGCCCCTACTTTAATTTAATGGTTATAATTTACTATCTAGACTATTCCACATTTAATTAATAATTATCCAATTTCTAGAGAACTCTATAGATTTCTAATGATTCTAGAATTAGGGCTAATATATTGTCAGCTTATACTAATATCAATTAATTATAATAATTTAGGCCCAAGCATAATGGACCACAATTAAGTTTAATAAGCTCCTCAGCTTTACGAAAACATCTTTATTGAGTGGTTTGGTGAAGATATTCGATCTTCACATACTCTAATTGTACATCCTTCTTCATGATACACTCTCAAATAAAGTGATAGAGTGTATCAATGTGTTCGCTTCGATTTTAGGGATGAAGTAGATTACTACAAAGAGAATGTGGGCCGACTTCAATGTGATATTATCACAAAAATCATTCTGCACAATTATTTCTTATTAAAAAAAAAAAACTCTTAAAATAATGTTTCGTGATTCTTAATTTGTTAGATGGTAGATACTACAAAACTTTTTCTTATTATGCTTTACATACTTCTATAACAAATTAAAATTCAAAAAATGAGTTCTCTAAAGATTCCAAAATTCTAAATTTAGAATTCTAACAATTATAAAACTCTTCATTCAATGTACTGAATTGAAAATTTTAAAATTATTAAGAATCTCAAACTGTTGTTAAATATAGATTATTTGATACACAAATTATAAACAAAAACCGTAAAGTAAATGATGCAAGAATTTACGTGGTTTGGTAATTGCCTAAGTTCATGAAAGGAGCATTTTTTTTTATTATTTTTCTGCTTTGATGGTTACACTATAAAAATACATGTATCTATATTTAGTTTTACATTGTACAAATTACAAAATTACTAGTAGCACCCCCGACCCACTAATTTTACATGGCATTGCGCTTCTGCTCTGCTTCATTCGCTCGGGAGAATTTGCTCCGTTCACCAGCTTGCTTCACTCTGCAGTCATATATCTTTCAATCTTTCTTTGTTAACATATACGAGTCATATAAACATAAATTGAAAACTTATATTTTAAGTTTTTAATAAACAAACTATTTTTCAAATTTTTTTATCAATAATTCTCCTTTATTTTAATAATTGTGTTTTAAATTTGATAATTGTATGATAATATTAAGGGTGATTCTAAACATAGCCCCAATTTTACTCAATACAGCTACCCTATTCAAATTTTTTTTCTAAAATTACAAATATAACCCTATTATCTACAACCTCTTTTTCTTGTCTTTCTCAAACTCAAACTACCGACAAACTATTCTCCACTTCTATAAACTATAACTCAACTAACTATACTTCTCTTATACAGCAGATTTGCTCATCTTTTGGGTTTATGTAGTTCATCTTTATCTAATTATGTAGATTTTATTCTATACTATAATTCGGATTCAAGGATTATACTATGGGGTTTTAGTTTATATCTTGAATTTTTAAGAATCTTAATTCAGATTTTATTCTTTACTCCTACAATACCAATCAGTATATAAATACAAATTTTTTATGCACAGATCAGGTGATATTCCCTCGTTCAAGCATAGTAGTTTTTTTTTTTTTTCCCATCTTCATAATCCCGTCAACAAAGCTGTACTCATCCCCATATTAATTTTGCTGTCCAAAAATGAAGAATGGATGATAGAGAGTTTGATATAATTGAATCTAAACACAATCTTCTTTATATATAATTGAATCTAAACACAATCTTCTTTATTTTATTTTTAACCATGAATTGCGTTAATTGTAATGGAAGATAAGTTATTAATTGTAGTTTGTGGCAGAGGAGTTTGCGACTACTGAAAGCTTTTGAGAGTTTTAAAAGGCTTATTAAGGACAAAAAAGGAATTTTCAATAATAAAGACTATAAAAAAGTAAAATGGGGGCTGTGTTTAGAATTACTCTAATATTAATAGAAGAGAAGGGTTGTTGGGAGTGGGAGTTGTTGCAATCATCACGTCATGAATGTAGAAAAAAACTACTTCTATACTAATTTCGTAACAATCCTGGAAACTTAGAAATAAATTTATATTCATAAGTGACAGTTTTATTAATCATTAAAAAAAACATATACATCATCGTATTATATTATTAGTCATATATAAATCACGAAATGCGTGGTTAGAATTATTCATTTGATAAAATATGAATAATTCTCATTTTATTCGGACTTATAATATAATTATTTGAAAATACAATTGACCTTTCGTCGATTTTAATTTAATCTCGTGGGCATCACTAAAGTTTTTATATATGGAAGGTTTTGGGTTATGTAGGCCTAAACGATTTATAGGCGGGTTTTATCCATTAACCCAAGCTCAAATCCATATAATATTCCCTAATTGAGGATTAATAAACCCTATTTGGGATGAGTCAACCCATTTGGGTAGGATAAAACCCGCCTAAACCGTTTAGGCTTGCCTAACGCAAATTTTTGCTTTTTATATATAACTTTCTAATTCTAAGTATTAAAAGATTGGATAGGTATCGAAAAATTCTAAAATTACGACCAATTTGCGATGGAGTGAAAAATTAGTCTACTAGTGAGTGTTATTCATCACATGTTTCGTTTTGTTATTAGAGTATCTCATGATTTAGTTTTATTTGGACTTAAATGTTCCGGTATTATTATTTGGACGAATAATTTTCTAAATTGGTTAACTTTTATCGTAAGTTGTGATTATGAGATATAAGTGTTAATTTTTTTTTCTTCTAAAAATATATAGGATTATTATCAATCTAACGCTCAAAAGATAGTTTAATTATCGATTCAGAAAAAAAAAATGAAGTTTTAATTTAGGACCTGAGAGATTATAAAAATTATCAATTCAGGATTAGAAAGATCATGAAATTCTCAATTCAGGACCCGAAAGATCATTTGGGTCATAAATTGAGAATTTATCTTTTGTGTCATGAATCGATAAGTAACTATATTTTGGGTTCTAAATCGACAATTCTCCATATATATACACACAGAGAGAGATGAGATCATGTGAGAAAAAATTTCCGTGTGAAAAAAAGAAATGAATCATATACATTAGATCTAAATAAATTAGTGGTTGATATAAGATCAAACAACAACTAAAACACAACCAAACAATGTTGTAATCAAGTAATAACCTGAATACAATCAAGCAACTTAGTAAATATAATCAAACAACTTTCTTACTTTTCGCAATAATTTGTTCTCACCGATATTTATAAATTTATTACTATAAATAATACTCCCTCCGTCCTGGGTCTCTTGAGACGTTTGACCGGGCACGGAAGTTAAGAAAAAATGATTAGAAGAGTTAGTGGGTAGGATTAGTAGGTTAATGATTAGGAGAGATGGTGGGATATGAGAGATAGTGGGGTAGGAGTAGAGTAGGTTTAGTGGGTAATTAATTAATAAAAACTTTCCAAAAAAGGAAACGTTGTAAGTGTTCTGGGACGGACCAAAAAGGAAAACGTTGCGAGTATTCTGGGACAGAGGGAGTAATAAAAACACCATTAATATAATATATCAAGCATTTCACCATAAAACTCAGCAAACAAATAAAATCAAAGCATGGTGATCAAACTTTTTTTTATTTTCAAGAAACAAACACCAACCCAAAATCAAGAAAAGAAAAAACTAAATTGAAACATAGATTGATTGATCCAAACGAAATAAAAACTCAATACTTGTTGATGAAATGAATGATCCCCTGAAAGAGTTTCCGGCTCTCCTCCGCCGCCTTCGCGTCGGAGTCGACGGCGACCTTGTTCAGGTAGAAGCTATGGCCGACGTCGTGGCTCACGAACAGCTCCACCTCCTTATTCGCCTTCTTCATCGCCTCGTAAAACTCCAGCTCTCTATCTCTCACCAAATCGTGATCCGCCATGCAGTACAGATACGGCGGCAGCTTCAGCGTCTCCAGCGGCGGCGCCGCCTCCCCCATCGGGCACGTTATGGGGTGATCCTTCGTCGCCCCCTCCGGCAGCGCCATGCTGAGTAGCTTGTCCATCATCTCCGGAGTCAGAAACGGCGTCTCCGGCTTCTCCTTCTCCGACTCGCTCAGCTGCGCGCGGCAGAAATCGGTGTGAATCGGGATCGCTCCGGCGAGCTTCAGCGGCGCTAGGTCTTCGTCTCCGGCACGCGCCGCCACTTGGTGGGCGATGTTGCCGCCGGAGCTGTCTCCGATGAGGAAAACCCTATTGAAATCGACCGCGTCGTCCAGCCATCGGTGGTGGGACTTCCCCTCGGCGATGGACCGCAGCCACAGGAGGGCGGCGAATCCGTCGTCGCATGCCGCCGGGAGGCGGTGCTCGGGGGCCTGACGGAGGTACGGCGACACCACGATGGCTCTCGCCTCACGCGCGAGGCGCGTGTAGACGGCGTAGTACATGAACCAATCGGCGTCGCTGAGGCAAAAGCCGCCGCCGTGGAAGTGGAGGAGCACCGGCAGTTTTTCGGGGTCGGTTTCTTGTTTTTCCGGTAGGTAAATGCGGACTTTGAGGCCTTCGTCGGTGGTGGCGTCGGCAGCGGCAACGCCGTCTATGAAGTGGTCGTGCGGTGGGACCGGGTCCATGACGAACTTGACCTCGGGCGGACCGGTTCAGGTCCGGTCCACCGAGCCATCGTCGTAGACTCGGAGCCAACCGCCGACCCGGTCGACCAATTTCTTTTCTTGCGTCGACATCCTCTCTCGATATGAAAGAGGTGAAATTAAATTTCAAGCTTAGATTTACACACAATTTTGATGCTTTGTTTTTTTTCTTTCTTTCTCTGATTTAATATATGACATGTGAGGCAAGATTTATAGTGGTTTTTGTGAGTGAGAAAATGATTCGCAATGGAAATAATTAATAGGAGTATTATATTAATCTAACACACTTTTTTTTAATATATAAAAATATTCAACCTTTTAACATTAGAATGAGTCTTGTATAGTGTTTGCGGTTTGGCCGAAATCGATTAAATCGGTCAAATTAGATTTATTTACCCAGTTTAAATTATGATTTTCATATTGATAGTTTAAAAAATTTCGAACCGGACAAAACCGATCCGGTTACAATTTGGTGGCCTGAACCGGTTGTTCCAGCCGAATATATAATATGTTTAATAAAATTCAAATTTTCACTTATTTTATATTTTCGAAATATATATTATAGTATATTGTTAAATTTTAAAATATGTTTAATTTTAAACTTCGAAATCAGCCGGATCGAACTGTTTATTATAGGGTTTGACCAGTTTAGTTTGGCTAAATTATTTGATCGATTTGGTTTGGAATTCCAAGAATAACTAATTTTTTTTTATTTGCAAAAAATTAAAGCCAAAGGAGCCAAAATGATTAATAAATCCAAACGGCAAACTCTAAAACAATATGAAATTCAATCAAAACCAAACTATTTAACATTTAATCATAGTCATTAGTCGACCCTAAATAAAATAAAACACAAGTATTAACATGAAACAAGAAAGTATGGAAATATACATTACCAATTTTTATTTTTTTTATTTAAAAAAGAAGAAGATATGAAATACATGGTCAGAAATTGAAGGAGAAAGAAAAAAAATTATTGCACCGCCTTTTCCCATTTTGGAGTGAATAGTGACTAACAAAACAAAATGATGGGAAATAAAGTAAAGAAAGTGTGATTGAGATAGAAAACATGATTTATTGTTTGAATATCGATACTTTATAAAGGGAAGGTCTTGGTTAGGGCCTAAACGATTTATGCGGGTTTTATCCATTAACTTGATTTTTAGGCGAGTTTTATCTATTAATTCAAGCTCAAATCCATATAATATAACCTATTTGGGATGGATGAACCCATTTGGGTAGGATAAAACCCGTCTAAACCGTTTAGGCTTGCCTAACGCAAGTTTTTGCCCTTTATAAAATATGAAATTAAATAAAAACTTGGGAATTAATCATATTTTAATAAAAAAAAAGGAGTAAAAAATAGAATTTCACCGCAACTCTTTTGTCATGGAGTGACTTTTTTTTCTTCTCTTTGCATCTCTTTAAAAAATAAAATATTTTATTTCACTTTTTCCCTTCTAGTTTATTTTAAATTTTTAATTGAAAATTTTGATTTAAATGTATAATTCTAAAAGAAGCCTCCACCAAAAAAATCGAAAGGATTTAGATATCATATTATGTCAAAATTAACTTAATTTTAGAGGGCTAACATATTCATTCTTTGCAGTTTCAAGACCACTTAGTAATGCGAAATCGTGAGACAGGGGGAAAGAATTATAAAATTAAGGAATAATCAAGTGAATTTTACTGCTATGCACACGGTGATATGGTACTGTTGTGCCCCGCCGCATAAGATGAAGAGGAAAGGAAGAAGGGTTATTTGTACCCCTGCTAGTAAGGGGTGGTTGGTATTGCTCGTCCTCTCTCTCACGCGAATGAATGGGGAGGAAGGGTGAAAGGGATGCCACTGAAAAATAAAAAATAAAAAAGGAGAAGAGTATATTTTAAATTTTTTTTATAGAGGTTTTAGAGAGAAAAAAGTGACTATATTTAGAATCACACTTCCTACTATGGAAAATATACATATGTATCTCAAACTTTGAATGAGTTCCCAATTTTATCCCAAAATTTTCAATATAACAATTTCAACCTTAATCTTTGAATGAGTTCCCAATTTATCTCAAACTTTTAAATATAACAATTTCGGCCTAATCTTTAAATTTTTTCCCACTGTCAATATTTAAACATAGACACACATATTTACATATCATACTATATTAATCTTCACTATATATTCTACTTTGAAAGTAAGATAAGTTTTTAAAAGAATATTATTAACGTGAATAATTTATTTTAAAATAAGATCTAAGATAATAATTTAATTATATTTGTTTCTAATATTAAAACGATTAAAGCATAAAATTAAGTCATAACTTAACAATTTATCAAATGTATTTATCTAAATTTCTTTATATTAAAGATATTATGAGTTTTATGAAAATATATTACTCTAAAATTTCTTATTCTTAATAAATACTTTATGAATGTCATGGAATGACATGGAAGAGTAGTGTATGTGTAGGGTTTTTGTGTATAACATGTAATTATTTGTATCCATGTAAGATTTTCGATGTTTAAATGATAAATGGGAAAAAAAATCAAAGTTTAGACTAAAATTGTTATATTTAGAAGTTTGAGATAAAATTGGGAATTCATTCAAAGTTTAAGCCTTAAATTATTATATTTAAAAGTTGGGATAAAATTGGGAATACATCCAAAATTTGGGATAGATTTATATATTTTCCCTCTTACTATTGTAAGAAGGAAGGGTAAGTGTGTTTCATGCCTTGGATTCCTAATCCAAAAAAGGGAGATAAAATCGGATTCCAATAATTATTTTGACTTGTGAGACATGCTATCTTATTTTATTTATTATCTTAATCTTTATTCAAAAGATAAAATAATTTTAATATCACCACGTGTTGAATTTTTACATTATTCAAATGCAATATTCATAATCTATCTAAATATTAAAATATAATAATCTAAGTAAGTGTTCCTACCAAAATCTATCTATATTGTTTAGTCATTTTTCTTAAATATATTTAATTTGTATTTATAAATATAACTTCTACTAATATACTAAATGACATTTATGTCACATTACCTAAAAAAATCACATCACCATTATTTTTACTTAATTCTAATTACTAATATTTAATATTATTACATATATGTTTTCAAAAATAAAATTATATTTATCAATTTTTTTAAAATATTATATTTTCACTAATTTATTTTATTTACAATGTTTAGATGATAAAAGTGTAATTTATGTTATGAACTAATAAACTCTTAATGAATTTTACTTAAAAATGTATAATATTGTTGAATATATTATAATATAA
>JAPKLW010000579.1:235977-250622 GCA_026898455.1 Plectranthus barbatus | reverse complement strand
AACATCAATATCAATGAAGGAATTGGACAATGGGACACCTACATACACACATTATACATATATGCATATATACATATTGAGAGATGTGTGCCTAACATAGATTACAAGAAGAGGGCAGCCAACAAATCACCTTCTCCACAAACAAGAGATGCATTCACTTTCTTACCTCAATTGAATATATGTTGGTCTGACCAGCAGTGTCCTTCTCTACATATCCGGTCCAACCCCGGTTTCGCGGTGGAAACGTTCCGACCACTTGGGTCTTCTCCACAGCTACCCATTCCATGCTCACTTTCCCAACCTGTTCCATTTTTTCACCAATGAGATAGATCCTTTTAAACACCATGACAGCAACCTACTGAGTTTTCAAGATCATCCACACAATTTAAACCAATTCAGCTGATTTTAACTCCAATAATCATTGAATAGTTTAAACCTTCACAAATGATCAAATTCACAGCAAATGCACCATCATAGCCAACCAAAACAAGCCACTTCCATAATTACACCCAGTTAGCTCAAACCCTCACCCATAATTACACAGACAACTGCAAATCCAACGCAAAAAACTGATGATACAAAAAATAATAACAATCTCTCTCACAGTTAATTAAACCCCTCAATCAAGATTTCTATTCCTCAATCAACCCACTCGGATTACAGAAAAAAAAAAAAAAAAAACAGAGCAGATGAAGAAGTAACCTCTTTATCGGGTGCGCATTCTTCGGTATTGCAGTCATCGGCGCCATCAGCAGAGGCCTTGATTCTGATTCCGTATTGCAAATTGTGCCTCTTTTTGGGGTGGGACTTGTTGAACAGCAGCCTCGCTGATGCGGAAATACTGCAGCCGTTGCCTGAGAGTGCGCACGCCATCGTCTAATATATGCGTGTGTGTGTGTGTCTACGCACTGAATGCACACCAACTACTCGAGAAAAGTATGATTTTGCGATGCGTAAACTACTGCTGCGGCTCTGATCAAATCTGGGACAGCAGTTTTCAGTTTATATTTTGTGCAAAAAGAGATCTTTACGTTTACGTTTGCGTTTGTGTGTTCATGGTTGGTTTCTGCGTTTTTGTGGCTGATTTTGAGTGGAGATTACGTTGGTCTTTTTCCACAACATAAAAGCTTTACTTTTTTTTTTTCTTTTTTTTTTTTTTTCAAATTTTAATTTTTCCTTCTAAGTTTATGATGTAATAGAAAAGTCATGTAAAAATGTCATTTTAACCCGAAGTCTAGCAAAAAAAAAATAAATTAAAAGTTAGGATTGGAATATTTTTTTAACCGGGGATGGCTCGGAACCAAATAGTCCAAAGTTCGATAAGATCGAACCCAAAATCTGATAGTTTGGCCCGATTAATCTAATTATATTTTTATTAGTATCATTCTCATAATTATATTATCAATGTTTACTTTTAATATTCAAAATTATATTTTTGATTAATTTTAAGTTATTTAATTGTATTTAGTATTTATAATTTCTAATAGATAATTAACTATTTAAAAGTTATTCGAATATAAAGTTAAAACATATTTAAATATTAAAAATAACAAAATAATATATTATTGTATGAATATTAAAGATTTTTGATGTATTTTGATTTCTTATAAAAGAGAATAACTATTTTGAATAAATTTTATTATTTAAAGGATTAAAAAAGATAGTAACACATTGAATGACATTAAAAATATTGGATAAACAAAGAATTTTATCCAAAAAGTTTTAACTTCTCCGATTTTTTTTTTTCTAAAATTTTATTTGTTAAGGGATTTCATTTAAAATATTTTTTAGTTTAAATTTTTATTAAGAAATTTTATCCGAAAGAATTTTCTGTTTTGAAATTTTATTCAACTTAACTAACGATATATTTTTTTATACAATGAATCACCTGTTAAATTCTGCGTAGAGTCAAACACATTAACAATCCACATGGACGCTAGTCGGGCGACACTACATAGAATTTAACAAGTGATTGCTCGTGAAAAAAATTACCGTTATTTAAATTGGATAAAATTCAAAAAACATAATATTCTTTTAATGAATAAAATTTTTTATAAAATTTTAGAAGGTTTTTTTTTGATAAAATTTAGTATTTCCCCAAAAAATATTATGAAATATTAAAAGTAAAATTAATTCATAAACTAATTGATCTGACAAACTAGTCCGAAATTCGAAGAGTTAGAGATCAAGATTTTTTTAGCCCGAAAAAATTTCAATCCAATTAAGCTCGGACCGACTAGTCCGCAAATTAATTGGACTTACCTGAAATTCGGTAAGTTGGTCATTTCACATCTTTATTAAAATACTAAAATGTTCTTATTTTATCGGTTTCTTTAATTTTTATTTAACTTTAAAGAATTTTTTTTATTTTTTTTTCATTTGGGAATATAATTTGTAGAGAGAAAGATAAAAGGGCTTTCAATTTCCCGGCAATCTTTAATTTGGCGCCAATATTCCTCTCCTGCTAAGACTTCGCTCTCCGCAACCGCGACGGCCACCGCCGTCACCGGAGTTTCTCTTCTACAACGCTACTATAATTTAATCGGTCGCCCTAAGTTGCCCTATGGCTAGATTACATGGATTTCGCCCTCCGCAATTCTCCGAGGCAAGAAAATCTTGAATTCTTTCTGTTTCAGTTTTGGTGTCATAAATCTTGTTTCGTATTCACTATTTATGTTTTGAATGATTCTTCGAAAATCTTGAAGCTGGGTGAAGGCGTTGAAGTATGCAATCTTCCTTTTTTTCTACTGATAGTGCTAAGCTCTGTCTTGTTTCGGGCTTCTGGCAGGAGGATACATGGCTGCCTTGCTGGCTTCAGCAGTGCAATGGCGAATGGTTGGGTGTCGAGAGCACCAAGGAAGATTGCATTACATTTGAGCAGCGGGTTGAGGTGCTTTCTCTTACATGTTTTGTCAAAACTTAGTGCTGTTTTTACTAGGTATTTGCAAAATCCGAAGGTTGCCTGTTTATATTTCTGGTGATGTTGGGATGCTTTAGATGCTGCTGTTAATCTCAATTGGCTAATGCTAGCTCGAAGTAGTAATATATGATTAGGCTGCAGAAGTTTTGTTGCATTATATTTACATTGGCAACGTTATATGAATAGTGTCTGCAGAAAAATGGTGGAGATTTCCATCCTTTCATATTCATATATCTTTTGGAGCTAAGATTTTATCATTTTATCTGAACAGGAATTTATGTGTCATCAGAAGGACATCAACGATGGAGATTCGTTGAGGGACGAAGGTGGATGCAATATTAGTCAATTGCACATTTCTGGGACTGACAGTTCACCCTTTAGTTGTGCTCAATCTGCTAACAATGTAAGTTTCTACCAGTAAATTTAATCTAGTTTCCCTAAGTTTCTACAACATTACTAGTATCGGGTAGGCATTCTTATTCCTTCGATTTCAGTTGGAATTGCTAGTTTCTTGAAAACCATCAAACTGAGACTGCATACATATTTTTTTTGTAGATAGTTAGATGTGGGTATGTGCCTGATTCAGTACCATATGTTGTTAGGATGACTTTTTTTCTGTATTCTACGACTTTTTTTTGGTCATGATTGTCTGTATCTATCTTTCACAGCACACACTTTTCCCTGTGAAAGCCGAATCCTTACAATAATCTGAGTCACGTTATGTTTTCACTTTCTGAAGGTGGTGCAATTTCTTTGCCTCTCATCGGATAGCTATTCGGAGAATGTACCTCTGAGTGATGATGCATGTGAAATCGAACCTAATTATCCCGTTGTGGCCCAACCTCATGAAGCTTTAGAAATCTTGGTTCAGAAGGATGCCAACTTTAGTATGCTTGCGGATGCTGGTGCAGTAAATCGTACTCAAACAGTAGAGGAGAGCCATGCTAACAAGAATGAATTGCTGAAACATGATGGCAATGTGAATTTCTCTGAGGCTGCTTCTGATGCCGTAGAATTGTGTATTGCAGCATCTGAAGCACTAGTAATTAATGAAGTTATCGAGAGTGGTACGTTTGGAAAATCTTATTCTGCTTCGGCCATACTTGAAGCTTCTCTACAGCTGAAACAAGCACGGTTGGAAGTTTGGGATAACATCTTCACTGACTCATTTTCAGTGATGAGTGATACGGATAATTTATCTGACTTGGATGATACAACTATGGAAAGTGTGTATAATGATACTGGGATTCAATTAATGGAATTGTCACGAAATGAGTTAAGTGTATCTCAAGTTAAGGATACTTTGGGATCTGAGGAGGATGAAGAATTGGAACATGCTACATCTGGTAACTTTAACTATGACAATGACATACGATTGGGAAAAGATTCAAATGCAGAATATTCTGGCAGTGATGCACAAAAGAAGATAACTAGTAACCCAGATTGTGATCCGGGCACTGATGTTGTAAACTACAATGATTGCTTGAGGGATGTTGATGCTCAGGCAAACTATAATCTTTCAGTTTCAGCAGAGGTGTGCAAAATCTTAATCTTGATTCAAGTTTATTTCCTGACACTTCGCACTCTATTTTTCAATAAAACATGCACATTGTGGGTTGACAGGCTTTTGATATGTGACGTTAGGGGGGGGGGGGGGGTGCAATAATATTATAAAGATAATTGAGATATTAAATTTTGATTGCATTTCGAAATGGCCCTTGTTTAATTGTGATTTGACTATTTAATAAATGTTCATCACCTTTAGTTTGTACAATTTACTGATCAATGTTCCCACCAACCTTCAGGAAAACAATGCACTCACACCAGAAAAAAATCCACATGAAATTCATGTGAGCTCTTCCCCTATTATGAGTTGTCGAGATAAAGGTTAAGTTTTGCATTCAGATTCCAACTCTTTTTTGCTGTGGGAAAATACTGAAGGAATTACAAATTACAATAGTTAATTCTTCTTTTTGCAGAAAAGGATAGTTGTCAACCACATCTAGTTCAAGAAAGGTTCCATAGCCGCTGGCTTGGTGGTTGGTCAAGCAATGTAAGTTTTAGTTGAAGTTGCATTTTTTCTTATCAGACAATCAATAAACCACTGAAGTGATGTATTTGCAGTAGTCTGTATATGTCATTTAAAAAAAAAAAGATGAAGGGAAAGTATGCACAGCAATAAGAGCCACTTTGCTACTCTATTCTACATCAGAGTGATAGCAGACTCCATGAATCAAGGATTTTGATTCTTATTGATCAGTGTTTTTGTTTATATTTCTCTTCTCTCTCTCTAGCTTAGTTATGGATCAGTTATTTTTTAATTTTCTTATGTACTTCTATGTCTACAGAATGAAGTGAAGTGTGTCACTATGAGACGCAACATTCCAAAACCTTATGTTGGTGAGACAAGTTTTTTGTCAGAATCTGCGTGTACTGCTCCAGATGTAAACTCCTTTGTGCAAAACCAGGATAAACAGACCACGATAGCTTCACCTCGAAGCATACCTTGCAAAAATTTCTCTAATAGAGAAAATGATGTGATGATGCTTTCTCAAGAAGTGTGTTCTTCAAGTGCATCTTTAGTAGACCCCCTTTGCTCTGTTGTGCCAAGTAGTATTCCTGAGAATCTATGTTCTTCACCAACTATAAACTATGGGGACCCAATCCTTCCTAGTACAATTGAATGTCATAAAGATGGTGCGCTAGGCGCTCCTTCTTTACACATGTTAGCCGAAGGAGAAAAAATTTCTAGGCAAACAGCTGATAGCAATGATTCAGGGAATGGAGTTTCTCGGCTATCCACTTCTCTTAGGCATTATAGCATGCTGTTGCCCACCCATAGTAAACTTTTCGGAAAAGATAGTCATCAGACAAGTTCATTTTTGATAGAGAGGAGACCTAAGTTGACTATCCAGGAAACTGTTCCTAGTATTAGGGAAGAAGCTTTGAAAGCTGGGGCTGAACTTCAAGTTCTAAATAAAGAAAGCAGTGCTCATACTCCATCTCTTGTAGTTAATCACAGGGAAGAGCCCCACCTCCAGGCTTCTATTTGTTCTAAGCTAAATTCTGCTGAAGAAAACCCAACTGGGACAGCACAACCAGAAAATCTAGTGAAGCACCTGCAGCCAAAGCAAGTACAGCGCGAAAATCAAAGTGCTCAAAAGCTGCCAGCACAGAAACGTGTTCACTTTTCTGAAAAGGATACTAACATTCCAGACAACAAAAGAGTTCGGAAGTCGCAAACTGCATCAAAACCTTGTAAGGGAAACTGTCTCTTCATACAGGTGCATAAATTTGATTTTCTGATAATTCTAAATTGATGGCTTTGACAATCTTTGCAGGCTATTCTGTTAGAGTTGCAAAAAGGTTAACTAGATCCAGTGCTCATCTTGAGTCTAGAGATCAACAGATGGACAGGTTTTTGAGAGTTAACTTGGATAAGAAGAAAAAAAGGTTGATATTTCAAAACATGGAATTTTTCCTTACTGGATTTTCTCAGCAAAAGGAAAAGGAAATAGAGGGTCTGATTCGAAAATATGGTGGCGTAGTCCTTTCTCAAATCCCACCCACAAAATCAAAGGGAAAGAGAAGCTCTAGGTCCAAGTCTTGGGTCCTTCCAGTTGTTTTATGCTTGAAGAAGGTCAGAGCCCATTGAATGTGTTTTCAACTTTCAGTTTATATTTAAAACATTTTTCATTTTCTACACAAATTTACTGTTTGGAACATTGGCTGCTCATAAATATGGAGAAGAAATGAAAGCCTTTTTGTAGATATAATTATTTTTTGGGAGGAATAAATTAGAGAAGTTTCCTTAATGTAAATTGAATAAAATTCTAATGACAAGGATCAAGACCAATAACAAGGTCCTTAACTTTTTATAAAGGGTCTTAGGCTATTATTGCGAATTGAGGCAGTAGCTCATATTTGTCTACATTGCAATAAAAACAATAGTCAGCAAAAGTTGATTTCTGCTGAACTTCAGTTCAAGGAACACCTAGTTCTGTTTATGATCTTTGGTTTCTGTACATGATTTTGTTGCACTGTGGAAATGTCTGATCCTTGTTCTTTTGTTATGTCAGATACAATCATTCAAGTTCTTGTACGGATGTGCTGTGAATGCATACGTAATGAATGTTAATTGGCTTATTGATTCCATTGCAGCAGGTTTTGTCTTGCAGCCGAAAAGGTATGCTTGTGACATGTTATATTGTGCTAGCTGCACTTTGGCTTCATGACATCTTTTCTTTTTCTGTTTGCCAATGTCGACTTCATGCCACTTTTGCTTTTTGTTTTATGGATATTTGCCTTTTGCTTATCATTTTATCATGTTCTGATGTTTTGATTTGTCAGGTACATGATCCTGCCCAGAAATATTGGCAGGGACGACCAAGTTTATACAGCTGTCAAGTACAACACTCATTCTCTTGTGTTCAACAATCTGGGCGTCATACTTCATGGAAAGACCAAATATTTTACAAACATCGCTACAATTATCAAGGTATGGCAACATGCTTGTAGACTCTTAATTTAGAAATGAAATGCATAACATAGAGCTTGGTATTCTTGAAATCCTGTAATTTGGATGGTGGGAATGGATTGTCCCCTAAATGATTAAGATTGGATCAAGATACACATTCAAGAGGCCTAAACAATGACATTTCATTATTGAACCATGAGATTTAAATAAAAAAAGAAGAAACTCACCCAACTTCATAATTTGGCATGAGTTTGCGAGTATGCGCATTTTTTGAGCTATCTATTGCATTTTCATGATGGAAAACTCATGGTTTTATCCTGTCCAGCATGGCGGTGGGCAGGTATTCAAAACTCTGCAAGGCTTGATCCAGATGCTTGAGAGTGGGAGAATTTCAATGGGTGTAGTTGTTGCTGATGAGAGTTCTGCTTCTCGTCACTTGAGACAATGTGCCATCGAGCAGAATATACCCATGACGGTCAGTTATTTCTTCTGGGGCTTCAATGATTTTTCCTTTGTCATTTGATAAGCTGCAATGAAACTCATTGATAATCTGACACAAGACTTTTCAATATGATGCAGTCGATTTCCTGGATCATAAAGTGCTTGTATGCTGGGCAGCTTATTCCTTTTGAGGAGAGAAGGAATTCACCTGCTCTTAAGCCTCAAAGACAACCAGATAATCCTAGTCAAGAAATATGAATCTTGCCATTATGAGCTTTTGTAAGTACTAGATTATATTGTCTCTTCGGAGACATTCAACAGTGTACATTTTATGTATAAAGACCAAAATGGTGGTTTTGGGATTGATAATCCCTTCCCTCACACCCCTACTCAGAAAAAAGTACTAGATGATTCAACCATGTGCTACATTTCAAGATTTCCTAGACCTCCCATAATTCTGTCCAGCGATGTTAAATATTTGACAAATTCCATCTGCATTCTAATCTCTCTTTATTTCCATAAGTTCCATTGGATATCAAAACAGAGAAATTATCTAAGAATGGAGATTACATAATCTGGAATGGGATTCGAATAAATTTAAATTGCATAATGTATCAATCTTGTATAAGTTCTTTCATTGAAAGCAGCAGTAAGGATTGGAAGTGTTAAAGGTTTTTTTTTTCAAAGAGGAGTGGGGCTACGATTTTCTTATTAGAGTCTTAACTAATTGGGGCTAAAGATTAATGAGTAATTCTACTGCTGTAATCGTTATCCATGTCGTTGATTGTTTCTGATTCTGCAACTGCACTGTTACCAGGCCACATTCCTGATGGGTTTCTGGTTAGCTCCAGCAATGACTCCTTGACATCATCTGCTTCCACAGTCTCATCATTCTTTCTCTGCCACATTCACAAAGAAAGAGAGACAGAGATGTTGTGGAACTGTGGTTATGGAGTTCACTTATATTTGAGGCCAATTCTGTGATTATGAGGTTACCTCAACTTTGAAGATGCTTGATGCCAAGCATGTGTGTCTGGTTGTATTCACATTGGCTACTTCCAGTCCCAACGCGCTCAACGCCTCCATCAGCCTCACGAATCCACCAGGTTTGTGCTCACAGAATACCTTCACAAAGAACTCGTTTCCATCCACTTGGTAGACTTCAACTTGAGGCTGAGATTATCCAAGTTCCATTCTTGTTGTTGATTGTTGCAAATTATGAAGAATATGGAATAATTTGAATGTAGCAGTCATTTTTATTTATTTATACCTCCATCTGCTGCACTTTCTCGTTTCTGGTATCAGCCTCATGGTTGTTTTGTTTGGAGATGTTAGCATTGTTGTTGCAAGAGGATCCCCTACGATGGCCGTTGGGGAAGCTTTCGTGTTCGTGTTTAGGGCCACGTTTGTTTCCATTTTGATACACAACATTTTGTGGGATGATCATGTTGCTGTCATTGCCATCTTGTGTGTGTTTCCTTGCACTGTCCTCGTCGTCTGAGTGTTCCTCGAGCTCTAGTTTGAGGTCCTCCGCCTGCTTCTGCAGCCCCTTGACATACTCAATAGCATCTCCAAGAATTGAGGCTCTGTCCAACTGCAACACAGGTTTTTCTTATGAATTTCATGATCTTGAATCAGAAAAAGATGATTTATGATATATGATTTGATGTTTTTTTTTTTTGTTTAACCTTAGAAATGTTCGGCACCAAGGCGCGTAGTGCGTAGAGCCGGTCATTGAGCTTCTTTCTCCTCTTCCTCTCTGCTTCAAGGTTCTTAGACTGAGGCCCTTTCCCAGTTCTCCTCCTATACTTGGGATCATCCTCATCTTCATTCGGGTCAGAATCATCCGATCTGTTGCTCTCACACACGAACGACTCGTCGTGCATCTGATCATCCATCCCCCTCGAAGGATCCATCCACCTGCTCCCCCCTCTAGCTGCATTGCTCATCATGTTTCTCTGTGCAGCCTCCGCCTCCTGGAACGCAGTCTCCATGGAGGGAGTGAAGATGCTCGACTCGTACCCCGTTCCCTCGAAGAACATGCCGTTAGAGTTGAGTGGAGAAGTGCAGAGATGGATTCTGTCAATGGCGATGTCATTAGGCAACTCCAGGTTCTCTTTTGAACAAGGGTCTGTTGAAATCTGGTTGTGGAACAGGCTGATTGGATCCTTCTGAGCGTTCGGGTCGGACGAGAACGAGTCCGTCGTGCCCGAATTGCTCATGCTCTGGTGTTCCAGGTACACGTTGCACTGAACTCTGATGAAATCTATCAACTGCTGATCTTCAGGAACCTGCAAATCAAGGCCAGTTCACAATTAGGTCAGTTTCTGCTGCTTCTCTCTGCATTAACCAACATTTTTTTGTACCTGTTTAGTCACAAACAACTCCAGTAGCCCTACAGATAAAGGGATCAAAACTCTAGTCCCAATTGCTTCCTGCATTTGAATCTACATATATTTATGCAAGAATTCTTGACACACACACACATACATGACATACTTCGGATAAACTCGAATGATCCGAGCTGTGTGAGTAGTTGAGCCAGCTAGCTTGATTTGTGTTTGACAGCAAGGTTTGTGCATGAACTCTGCAGGTGAGGTGTACAAACATCCATCAACACGAAAAGTGTCGCGGAAATCGAGGAAACGAGGGCGTGCTTACCCGGAGTCAAGCACCATGGATGAAGGGATGAGGTCCAGGAGATCACAAGATCTCACTCTTGGATGAGGAAACATGACATCTCTACAAGGCATAGTGGAAGAAGCAGAGGATTGAAAACCAACCTCTTCCCCACCTATTTCAACATTCTCAATCCCAGCACAGCAGCAATCCATCAACTCAATAGACCTACAAAACAGCCAAACACAATCCCAAAAAAAAAAAAAAAAAAAATTGGCCTATTTTGCTGCATCAGATGAGTAGGTAACCTGTGATCATTGCTGAGCTTCCATAACACTATGTAGTCCCAGCTTTTACTCCCCACAAGTGGCCTAAGCCTCTCTGTAAAACTCTGCACCAGCATTTTATCCCCTCTTCACCCGAAAACCCGAACCGGGCTGGAGTCAAGAACTGTATAAAATGAAGCCATGATTCTGCAGCTGCTGAAGGTAAATGATGAAGAGATGATGAACATACCAAAACTAGGAGCAAACTTGCTGAATGCTGCTGCTGCTTCCCTTTGGCTGAAGATGAAACAAGAAAAATTTACTACAAATGATGGGATATATATAGAAAGATTACTGTGATTTTATGGCATCACTATTTCATATCAGCAAATTTTAACATGGATATTATTTCTTACAGGTTTTGATCATCTCATTTTCATCTGTTTTTCTGTTGTGGAGAGCCTGAGGTTTTTATATTGGTAGGTGAACAATGAGGCGTGCATGAAAATTAGTTTGTAAAATTAGGTTGCAACAAGTTTTGATCAAATATTTTTGTGTAAAATGGGAACTAATTCTTTGTTAAATGTCGGTCTAATGAGAGGTCTCGAGATTAATCATTTATACACCCTTCGTCCAGTGTCATTAGTCTCATTTTGACCGGACACGATAATTATTACTCCCTCCATCCCGGTTGAATTGTCCCGGGTTGACCGGGCACAATAACCAAGGAGTGTGAGTGTAAAGTAAGTTGAGTGGAATTCATATTTTATTGTTGAGTGTGAAAAAGTTGCCTTTTTAAGTAATGGGACAATTGAGGTGAGACGGACGAAAAAGGAAACTGGGACAATTGAGGTGGGACGGAGGGAGTATTTGTGAGAGGTTAGTGGAATTAATATTTTATTGATGTGTGGAGATTAGTTTTTCATTTTAGGAAATGAGACTAACGTAAATAGGGCAGATAAATATGAAAAGTGGGACTAATCCGGCGGAATGGAGGGATTATTTATTTATTTTTTTCCCTCTTTGTTTTGCAAATTTGACATGAATCATCATTAAATGTAGATTTTGTCAAATTTCTTCAACATTAAAATAACTCCATCAAACAAAATTGTTTGTTTTGTTATTAAAAACATTTTAAAAATCTCAGCATAGTTTTAAAATAAAGCAAAAGCCGTGATTTATTGAGAAACTATTTTGACAAATATGGATATTTAAACAATTTAGTTTTTTTTTCTTTTATTTGATTTTAGTTTTTTTTTTTTAAGAAATTGGTTTTGGATTTAAGACTACTGCCATCAGTAGCCACAAAAGGGCAGTCATCATATAAGACAAAGAAGATGTAGTTTTAAAAAAAATAAAAAACAAAACAAATTTTTGCCCTTCCTCGGTCGACAGAACCACAGCAGTCATCCTGCACCCTCTACTTTTCATTAAATACTACTGTCATCATCAACTTTTTTAAATTTATATAATATAAATAATTCAAATAATAATATTTATATTATATTAAAGGAGATTGAAATTAATATTTAAATAAAAAATGTAGGTTGGATTGAGGTCATTGATGTGATGAAAATATTATCAAGTTGTAGGTTATTAAAAGGTTGGGTCACGATTGGTCACTGATGAGGATAGTCTAATATAACCTGACCCGACTAGGCCCAACACAATTTCGGACTCTAGTTTAAAGGCCCAATAACTTTAAAATATTAAAATGGAGTTTTATCGATTCAGGATCCGAAATATAGTTTAATTGTCAATTCAGGACCCGAAAGATTAATTGTCAATTCAGGACCTGAAAGATCACAAAAATTCTCAATCCAGGACCCGAAAGATCATACAATTCTCAATCCAGGACCTCAATATCAGGTCCTGAATAGAGAATTGTTTGATCTTTCGGGTCCTGGATTGACAAATTATCTTTCGGGTCCTGAATTGACAATTTAACTATCTTTTGGGTCCTAGATCGACAATTCTCCTAAAATAAAGTACTTCTTCCGTCCCAATTTATTAGTCCTACTTTCCTTTTTGGTTTGTCTCATTTATTAGTCTCATTTCCTAAAATGACAAACTTTTTTACACTCATCAATAAAATATTAATTCAACTACACTCACAAATATTGGTTACTGTCCCATTTTTCAAAATGGGACTATTAATTTGGGACGGAGGGAGTATATATTCATATCTATTAAAGTATCTTAAAGAATAAATCATAATTTAAAAACCATAGAATTTCATCCCTGTTGAAAGAGCGTGTTAAATAATCTCCCCGATAATTACGGGTAATGTGATTTGCATGAACCAATTATCATAACATTCTTAACTAATTATTTTCATTATTTAAATTATTTCTACTTTTGACGTTAAATTCGCATTTCTATGATTAATTAATTCTCTACAATCTGAATTTTGGCCCAATTGAACTAGAGACATTAAAATTTTTAATATAAACAATAAAACTAATTTAGAGAATTAATTAGTTTGGAGTAGGGATGTCAATTTAGCCTGAAACCTGCGAGTTGACCTGATTAACCCGAGTCAAAATACGGGTTAGGGTCAAGATATTTTGGTCCGGAAAAAATTTAGCCCGATTAGCCCGGGACCGAATAACCCGAGGCCCGATAGGGTTGAGCCCGAAACCTGACGGGTTGGCCCGATTAACCCGATTATTATTTTTATTAATATATTTTTCATAATTATAGTACTAAAATCTACTTCTAATATTTAAAATGATATTTATTAATCAAGTTTTAAGTTATATAATTGTATTTAGTTTAAATAGTATTCAATACATAGTTAAGTTTATTTATTTATGAAGTTAAATGTATTCAAATATTGCTAAAATAAAAAATAATGTATTTTTAATAGATAAATTTATCATTATATAAAAATTTGTGATATGTTTTGCATTTTTATAAGCGATAAATAATATTTTGCTTATTTTTCAACATCCAAAATATTAAAATAATGAAAATATATTAAAAATAAAAAATAACTAATAAATTCATTAGCCCGACGGGCTTGTCCGAAAATCGATGGGTTAGGGTTAGGGTCAAGATTTTTTAGCCCGAAAAAATTTCAGCCCGATTTGACCCGGACCATTTAACCCGCAGCCCGATAAGGCTGGTCCGAAACTCGACGGGTTGGCCCGATTAACATCTTAGTTTGGAGTCTACTCCATTCAAAACTTAAAGATTAATTATCAATTTAAAACTTTAAAATTCAACTTAATAATTAAATTATATTTCAATTACAAGATAATCTATTCTTCTCCGAGAAGAAGTAAGACAATATCGTAATAGGGCAGAACTAAAACTGCAAAAATTTAATCAATTGATGAAATTCTTACAATTGGCGTTGAAACGAAGGGAAAAAAAAAGTGATCTTTCTCGTTTTTCTTCTAGATTTCTCTCTCTGAGGTACGTGTATGGTTGTATATGGATGTTGTCTGTGTATACATGTTGGTTTATGCGCGGGACGAGTTCTAGGGTTTTTTTTAACTCTCCAGAAATCATGGTGAATATGTGTAATGTTTGAAATTAAGGTAGAAATTGGGATGGGAAGGAGGGAGTGATTAACCAACTGTTTTCAATAATTTGCGCGCGAGGGCTGTAGTCTAACTATATGGCTTGTTTCACTTTCCTTTTTTCCGTTTGCAGTTTCGAAAGCAGCAGAGGAGATGTTCAAGAACACATTCCAGTCTGGGTTTCTTTCGATCCTTTACAGCTTGGGGTATGGTGTTTCCTTTTTCTTGGTTCATTCTGTTTTGTCTCTTAATTTTATATTTTCTTGCAGCTTTTTTTTTTTTTTTTTCATTTTCTAATCTGTGGGTTCTGATTTTTATTTGTTTTATTGGTTTTTCTATTCCTCAGGAGTAAGCCATTGCAGATATGGGATAAAGAAGGTAAGTCCTCTCATCTT
>JAPKLW010000579.1:170906-228820 GCA_026898455.1 Plectranthus barbatus | reverse complement strand
AATAGACCGAGCTACCAGCTATGGAACTGTGTTTTTTAAAATACCTGAGTGTCTTCTGCATGCTGCGCTGAACCTTTGGTCTCTTCCTTCTTAGCACGCTTGGACCGATCGGCCGGTTTTGCCTGATATCTCGACCGTACTTCCGGCGGCAGAAGTTCGGTAGGAACAACACCTTCGATTCCATGTTCAGTGAACTACAAAGACTGAATATTAGACACTGTTTTCTGCCCCATGTTTAGACACTATATCTCAAGCTAGAGGTGAGCAAGAAACAAAAGAAACCAAAAACCGAACCAAAAAAAATTCGGTTATTTCGGTTTTCGGTTCATTTTTTTCAATATTTCAGTTTTCGGTTTGGTTATTTTTTTCTGGAGCGAACTAACCGAATAACCAAATTTATATATATATATATATATATATATATATTAATACGTGAATATTTTTTAATATATATTAATATAAATATATATAATTTCTATTTTAATTTTTTATTTTATTAAATTTTCGGTTATAACTGAAATAACTGTAAAAATAACCGAAAACCAGATAAGAATTTTGGTTCGGTTATTTCAGTAATTCGGTTCAGTTACCTCCAATGTAATTTTGGTTATTTTATAGGCCAAAACCAAACCGAATAACCGAATACTCACCCCTAATCTCAGCCATAAAAAGAAAGACATACACATACCCTAGAAAATCCTTCCAAATCTTGCCTGGCAGAAAACCTTAAACCTTTCCAGCAATATACCTGCCATTGCATTCGTATTAATCGGATAATCTTCAAAGCAAAATAGATTATGCAACATGGAACACAAGGAAGAATACTGAAACTCTGACGCGGACAGACAAAATCCAGAAAAAAAACGAAGTGGAAGGATAAGTAAAACTGACTCGATTATTCTTGTGATGATATTCTTCTTCGATTCCAGCCGATTCATCCATCTGTTGTTGCATAAGTGAGTATTTGATTGGACAAAATTCTTATTTAAGAAAAGAGGGAGTATGAACTCACATCTTCAGCCAATGGCTTCCAGTAGTCCATGATGGCTGGCGTACGGGCTCGCAGCGGATCAGTTAGAGCATTCTGAAGATAGTACAAAACCATTAACACTGCTTAGTAGTTGAAAGGAATCATGAAATAGATAAACTGGATTATAGTTACAATCAACACCATAACACTTATATCTATATATCGATTTAAGTATTAAAGTGTAAAATACATTAGAAACGTACCGGGTTCTGATCAGCCCATTTCCACAACTGAGACAGTTCTTTATTTCCCAGTCTCCAACGAGGACGACTATCAGATATTCCCAAACAAAGGAATTAGGGGTCGGGGTGGGGGATATCTCATTAACATATTATTGAAAATGTATGCATCGAGGATAAAATTGATATGCATCTGATCCAGAAAAACATGACTTCAGACATTGTAGAAACTCAGACTAATACTCCCTACGTCCCGGTGAAATTGTGCCGGGCACAATAACCAAGGTAAAAGGAAAAGTTGGTGGTAGTGGAATGAATATTTTATAATTATTGATGAGTGTGAAAAACTTGCTATTTTAGGAAAGTGGACTAGTATCACGGAACAGATGAAAAAGGAAAAGTGGACAATTTATGCGGGACGGAGGGAGTACTATTTTTTGAATCAGATTACTCCTTCCCTCAGAAAAAAACATAAATCAATTTTGCAACACTCATTCTAGTAAAATTTTCTCTTTTTGTGAAGTCCATATTGTCTCATCAGTCAAATATATTCAATCAAGTTTTATTACTAAGCAAGATCATCATATGCTACAAATAAAGCATTATGATTTAAAGCATAACCAGCTATTGGAGTGGGATAATGTATGGATGTTTAAAAGATAGTTATCAACCTATATGTCTCGTAACCTAAAGCTAATTCTGGCAAAATAACAACTTTGAGCTGAACACCCGCAAAAAAGTGGCAATTCATCAACATGCATCAGGGTACTGAGTATATAACATTAGATAATTACCGTTTCCGCCCTCCATCTTGAACGAGCTTTTTATCTATTGGTGGTTTTTCAAATGGAGGGCAACCATCACGCTTCCACCAAACCTGGAGGAGGGGACAATGATCAATTTGTAAACACAAGAAAACTGTATATAATCAAAGACACTAATAAAAACAATCCTATGCAAAAATACGCAGAAGTCCCATAGATAACAGAAAAATCCTCCACATACTTACCCAATTCCTCTCACGCTCCAAAATGTGCTCAATGCTATGAAGAAATTCTTTCCCTGCAGGAGGTGTCATCTCTAAAAGCTTCTTGACCCGTTCTTCACAAGTTTTGATCTCCTCTTTCTAGATTCACGAATGGTAAAGAAATTAATCTGGATTTCAGGGCACGAAATGGAAATGACTAAGCAAGAGTTAACATTACATTGTGTTTTGCAAGGATACAGCCTACAAGCATATAGCTCTTAGTGTTATGGCATCTTCATCTGAAACATCAGTTTGTTTAATTTATCACGATTCAATATTTTTTATCTTTTGGTAGTTGAATATGTTTCCATTTTGGTATCTCAAGGAAAATGAAAATAATTATGGGTTAGTGATGGGCAATTTAATTATTTATTTTCCTTTCACAAAAAACACAAAAATACAGTTAGGTCTGTCAATGCCACATCACATACAAAAAGATGGAGTCACACTATATAGCCGTGAGCAATGCATCACTTAGTCCCCATAACTAACCTAGATATGACTCTTCGCCTACATCTCCTAATAAATTACTTCAAAATGATATTTATGATACTTGAAAGTTCAAAGAAGAAACAAATATAAAGTATTGGCAAAACAAGGACATCAAAATGGAAAGGAAAATAGAAAGCTTAAGGATAAAAAAGAACAAATCAATTTAAAACTAACCATTGTATCTGATGGCAAGTCTTTGTCGTTTTTCCCAGGGGCCTGAAGGAAGTAATGTATAACTGGTCAAGTACTTCTTGAAGAACAGAAACACTGTTAAAGAAGAACTAGAAATCAACTACGAAAAGGAGGAAAATCCTCTGCACTATAAAATAGTTTGAAAAGTCATATCTTATGATGCACGTAACCTAATCAAAAAAGGGGAAGACAGGAGTACCTTTAAGTAATCAAACAAAATAAGGCATTGAACCAAAATGTGTCGTCGAAAACTTGGATCTTTCAACTGTGACAATTCGAGAATGAGAGATTACTCAATATCAAGATAAACTGTTTAAGACATGCTATTATACTGAAAAAATTCTGCTATCTTGCTTCCCACCTCCAGACCCATTAGATTACTGCTGGTGAGGTATTTTATACTGAAGTTCGATGCTTCATCCTCAAGGTTAATAGCATTTCCCTCATCATCACTTAAAGGCTGAGCCTCAAATGTATTCAACACAACCTAAATATCCAGATTTCAAAGAAGGCATGAAGTCCAATTCCCGTATTCTGCAGCATATATTGAACAAAATTGAAGTAGAGAATTTTACCGTCAAACTGGAAGTAAATTTCTGCCACTTTGTCGCAGTGGAAGCTAGAGAAGCAGGATTGGAAAACGATTCCTGAATAGCAAGATGAGACATCAACATAGAACAGGCCACAAAGAAAGCAAAGTGTTTATGGCTTAATAAGTTCAGCAGTATCCTATAAAATATAATAGTTTCTCAATGAGCCAGCCTGCTGAAAAAAAGATTTATAAGTAGTTCGGAGGTATCCAAACTTGTTGCCTTAACCAATATGGACTGTAATAAAAAATGTCCCAAATGGATTTTGCATGAATAACTAACATTCTCATTATAACTTATATCAAATCTTAAATAAGATTACCGAGCTCAATTTAATCTTAAAAATATATTGAAAATAGTTACTTCTCTAAAACAAGCAATAGAAAATGGCCAGTACTTCGAACAAGTATAGCTTTAAACCTAATGTTTTCTGATGAATTGTGAATATAAAAACAAATTATTCAAACAAACAGATTTCACTTCTGGTCACCAACCTGCAAACTCCAAAAGGTTTTGTAAAAGTTGAAATCAATAGAACTACCTGAAAGAGAACAATAGACTTGATTGTTAGAAAAGGATGAGCATGGTTATAAAATGGCAGAAAAACAATATTGAGTATAAAGAATTACTTTCTGGAGCCTCCTTCTCATATTTGGTCTCATTTGATGTATTAAAAACTCCTTTAATATTGACAGCTGCCAGAAAGGTATAGATAAAACATAGTAAATGCTTACAAAAATAAAATAGAGCCATTGGGATCACTTGCTATTGATGACTATAATTACCTGAGCGTTCTGATAAAGGAAAAAAATGAGCAAGAAACATAATAATGCGTCCGCAGAACACTACATCATTTGCCTGCAAATCCATTACATGCACCATAAGCATTTCAAAGATGTATTATGAAAAATTTGTACCAACGAAGTATGCCAAGCAAGGTTTGAATTTGAAAGACCTTTTTCAATCATTTGGTACAGGTAGAGTACAAGAAAGGGTGAGAATTGTATGGATTTTCTACAAAATCATTTGGCACAGGTAGAGTACAAGAAACAGTTTTTCTTATACTGAAGAAAATTAAGGGCAACAAGAGTAAAGAACCATTTCAAATTACTTAAAATGCCTAAAACTCCCAGTAGGGGAGTCATACACCTACATGCATTTCTGATTCCTGTAAAGTCAAAATTTAACTCTATTTTCTGATTCCATAAACAGTAAGGAGCTACACCTGATCTCTTAATTTCCAAACAGTAAGCCAGCATGAATAGAAACTGCAGGGGAACAAGCAAAAAGATATTGTTTCTTTATATCCTAGACCTTTTTGCCTAGTCATCTTAAGTTCCACGGAACTGGAGAAGATCCAATGTTGTGATCTGTAGGAATAATGAGAAAGCTAAGTGTCTTAAGAGTGTTATATACATATTGATGGAGTAAACATTATCATACATACAGATCGAAGAAAGCTAAGCAAATTTTGAAATTAAGAAAAAATGGATCTAAAAATTTACGAGAGTTTGGAAATGCTCGAGGAATGAAAGTAAAGTTCTGAAAGATGATCTGTTAATAAATATGATAAGGAAAAATAAGCATTTAGAGAGTAAACCTTTGATAGACGACGAAGCAGCTGATTACATGTTCTCAGCATGACAAGCTTCCCTCTAGCAAAGAGCTCTGGCTGTGTATCGTGTGGAAAAAATAGACAAATTTGTGGTGTAGAATTGTTGCAAATACAAAAGAAAAAGGAATGCATGTGAGATTGTGATCCATGAAATAGAAATTACAGATGGATTGCCACTAGAGTAATGATACCTACCCTGCCAAGAATATCCTGTTTACTTTCAATATATCCAAAAACATCCTTGCAGTTCCTCATTGTAGACATTTCTGTCAAATCTTCCAAAAGCTGGAAAATCATGCCACCTTCAACATGTTCTTTCTCACACAGGTACAATACAATGTCTGTCAGGAAGAAAACAATAGCATGAAATATGAGCAGGTGGTCAAATATGCAGGGTGTAAGGTATAATTCGGGTTTCAGAAGCAATAATTTCACTTGACCTAAGCAAGTGCTTCCTATCTGAAAATCCAAATATTATCCACATATAAAGACCAAGGATAGTGGAAAAGATAAAGACCATCAATACAGGCCCATCACTTGCAATGCACACTCACCTAGAAGACGAGGAATTTGACCAGGACCTGCATCCTCTTCTACTATCGATTGACCATATCGCATAATTTCCTCACCTGACTGAACCGCAGCTGACTGTAATAAGATGATAGAGCACGTAAATGTTCAATTCACATTGAGTACTCACGAGCTAACAACAATTCGAATAGCAGCTTGTAGCTCAATAATAACAAATATGAATAAACATTGCCAATGGAGCTTTTAAAGTTCGACAGTGTATCAACCTTCGGTATTCACCTAATCTCGAATAATTTATACTGAGTAGCAACCCAAAGCATCAAGATTTCACAACTATCACTAGAGAGCCTTCAGAAAATACAACAATTCCTCTTGGGAAAGTGTAGAACTAGAATAATGTAATAAAGAAAGTAATGAAGCATTACCACCAACTCCTGAAGTAAAGTCCGCAAAATATTTTCCAACAACATATTTTCATCTTGAACGAGTTTCACCTGCTTCTGAAGATAACAAAGAAAATACACGACTACAAACTATGAGTGGAAACCCAGCAGAAATCATAAGCATACAGCAACATTATTACACACGCACATAACATTTTTAAGCAATGCCATAAAAAGAGAAACCCTAAAGACTTCGGCTTTCGGGCTTCCCCAAATCTGCTGGCTTCATAATTACCACGAACTCCACAAAATCCAATTTCTTGTATTTATGCAGGTGTGTGTTAACATAAGCAAAGATATCGAACCTGGGGTTTAATAACTTGTTGCACAGTCTGTAGAGCGAAATCTTGAGGCGATCCCGGATGGAGAATCGCTTTCTTGAATATATCCTGACAGCCAAATAAACCATTTCCGACGAATTAATCAGCGGAATTTCACCCTCCGTTTGAAAACAATCAATATGTAAATGAATATGAAGAATGAAATTCGTGTAGTCACCATATTCCGCTGAAGTTGAGGAGATTGAGAATTAAAGGAGAAAGCAATTCATTCACACACACACACCAAATTTTTTCTGCGCTTTTTATTTTGCTCGCTGCGGTGGAGAAGCCCGGAGCTGAAGTGTATTATTTCAATTTTTTTAAAGTTTTGTTTTAAATTTTTTTTTAAGTTAATCTTTTGGGTTCACATTTTAATAAAATAATTATATAAAATTTAACAGGTTAAATTAGAACCGTGAAATAAATTTTTATATAAGTGGTTTTATAGGATATAGTAGGGATCAATGTTGTAAAAATTCCCGCTTAGGTACCATCTAAACCGACTAATCCGTTTAGGCGCCAATCTAGGTGGTCGACCAAACTCACTACGCGCCACTAAGGTAACTGATTATGCGTGTTGTGTGCTGCCTAATCAATTCAGGCGACCTATTTTTTAATTATTTTTTTAAAAATAATTAAAGCTTATATGATATTACTTTTTATTTATTGATAAATATATATTATAAATATTAAAATTAATGCCTAACAATTTTTGCAACCATAGTTGGGATCAAGTTTGAAATAGAAAATTAAATAAATCTACCATTATTCATTATTTTCTTGATTAAAAATATATTTATAGAGTGGATGTGTTTGTGAGCGGTAAAATATTGAGATAATTCCAATTTGAAATACTCATTTATACATAACACACACCGATCAGAATTTAATCACTCGGACCTATATGCTCGCATTATAATCAGAAATACGAGCATTCCAATCAGAATGCAATATGTAGAATTACAAATACAAATTCCGATCAGAATGCAAATAATGCAGTAAAACATAGAGATAATTCTAATTTGAAATACATCTTTATACATAGCGCATTCCAATCAGAATTATATCATCCCGACCAATATGCTCTCATTCTAATCAGAAATACGAGCATTCTAAGAATGCACTGTGTACAACTACAAATACAAATTCCGATCAGAATGCGCAATTTTTTCACCCTTACACACAAAAATAGCCTCATACAATCAACATACTTATAAATAAAGATACAAAAATTCCACTTAAACAACTTATATCAACCAAAGTTGAAACCACAATGGAGAAAAAAGAGAAATTCAAGAAAGTTGTATGCAATAGATGCAAACGGCTCAATCTTCCTCATAAATATACAAGGAAGTTTCACTCATTACCAATCACAAGCCAATATAGCGCACATCACATCATACCACAGCAACATCATATATTATAAGTTACTTGATCCTAGATTGTTCAGATCTTCTTCTTCCAAGATTGGGGCACCCAACCACAGGAAGGAACATTATCTACACAAACCCAATAAAGAAACCACAAACTTCCTACTCCAGCAATGCCAATGAATGTTTGCTTGCTGTGTCTCTACTACAGGAAACCCAAACTTCTTTTTTTACAAATGGAATACCCTACTGTCAGGGAGGATGATGAAGGAGACTTTGCTCCTGGGATTGGATGTCATGGAGAAGCCCATTCAAAGTAATGGCAACGAGCGCCTCTAGCAGCAGTCCAGTTTCCGCATCCATAGAAAAGGCTGCCTTGCTTCGGACCTGGTTTTCTGACCATTCCTCTGCGGCTTGTCACCCCACAGTAACAATAGTGAAGGTAATGCAGATGAGTAGGTTGCTGTTGCTGAAGTTTCTGTGGCTGAGAGAGCACGTAATGAGGCTTATCGTGTGTCGGCTTCCATGGGGATGAGCCATCGCCAGCCTCACAAGGAAGTGAGTTGGTAATTGAGAATTTAAAGCCCTTGTGCATAATCAAGGCAAGCAAGCGAGCAGTGTTTGTGGCGTCATCAAGACCACAATGAGCGCGACCTTGCCAGGTGAGACCAGTCTTCTCCACTGCCTGTTTCAAGTTGCATCTATCACCACCAAAAATCTCTTGAAAAGGAACCCTCAAGTTGATCCATCTGCAAAAGAGTCATTCATACTCGGTGAATAACTAAAAAGAAGGGCTTTAGAGACGTTTAAAGCATAACAGGAAGTCAGATAGATAGGATAAAACCAAAAGAGAGTCAGTACCGTACCGGTTGAAATACGGGGGCTTCCTAATTTTTTTGTAACGACACTCAGATTCCAACATCACACGGCAATCCCAGTTAGACCATGTTACGATAGCAAAGTTGGTGTTTTTTATTCCTTTCTCTTCAAGCCATTTGTCATGACTAAGTAGAGCTTCACTTAGTGGAACTCCCCTGTCCACCTAGAATAGTTAAGATTCTTCAGTCAATGAAGACGACATCACACCGTATTTTGGAAACAAGATCAAAATACTCAGGTATCTAATGTATTTCAGATATGACTAATTAAATCAATTGCAACTCCTTTAGATAACCCCAACTATTTTTGCAGCTAATTAAAATTTAAAACCCGCTTGGTTTCATTATATATCACAACTGCCCTGTTTTTACAGTTGATAGCAAGTTATTTGAGTTGAACAATCTTTGATAATTACGCAACTCAAAGCCTAAGAACATACAATTCAATTTATCCTGCCACTTGTGAAATTGTAGTCCAGTTAAAGGAAAAGTATATGTAGTGAGGCCCAATGTTAACAGTTCTCTGAGTTTTTGCTATTTAGAAGACGGGAAGGGTGATGATATAATATTTTCCCCTCTACGTTGGTCCCTTGGTATTGAAGAGGTACAATCAGCGGGCATGAGAAACATATTCTAGTACAGCGTGGAATATTTACTTGACTCAACCTAAATTATGTCAGAACATGAGAGTTCAGCTATATCAAACTATGCTGAAGCTACAAAACAGAAACACAGATGTAATATAAATTGATTCACGAGATACAAACCTGAATTTGCTGAATGCCGGTAAGATCTTTGCAGAAATCAGTCAGAACTTGGTTGTATGTAGGCCGCACATAAGTTTGAAAGCAAGCTTCTAACTGCCCAGTAAAGCTGCTCACTATTACAGATGGAAACTCAATAATTTCTTGTGGATGAGGAATCTTCTCTCTATCACATGTGGCCTCAAAGTCGATCACCACAAAATATTGAAATTCTTGGAATAGTTGATCGTAAGGATAATTCTGAGGATACATGTTCGCTAGTGCATTCTGGTATCTGTAATTTACTGCAAATGGGTGGAATTGATTCGGAAAGGCATTCAGTTGGTGACCTGAAACCCCGTTAAAGTCAAGGGTAGACCATGACCTGATGTCATGATGATAGATGGGTTGCTGTGTAATTTCATTTGAAGATTCTTGAGGCTCATTTCTAGAAAATCCATCTGGACCTACGACATTACTAATCGGTTGACCACAAAGCCCATCTTGGAGATCTGGAAATCCCTCAACAAAGGTATTATTATATTGGAGAGAGCAGGGGTGACCCATATTCTGGAGGCATTTGATGGATGCCTCATAATTCCTCTGGGTATTATCTGCGTCTTAAAAAATTGAGGGACAACATCAATTCAAAAAGGTAAAATATGTAGTTTCAAAAAAGAAAAAAAGAAGGCACAAGTCCTAAATAAAGCAGATAGAAGCAACCACTAAAGATAACTATCATAGACATAGATAAATATCAAAAATGGAAGCAGGGTCACACTGATTATTTGAGGCTTATCGAATCTAGTCATCACTAGGTCCTTCATAACAAAAGAATAAGTCATATTAATTGATATATTGGAGGCCTCCAGCGTCTCTCCCCTAGCGAAGCAACAATAGAGGAGGTGGCAAAGTCTATTAGTATCAGTCATATTAAGAAAGATATCATAGGTCTAGCACATTATGATTTAAAGAAGAAAAGGATAAAGACTACCATCCGAAAGTAGAGATCTAGTAAAAAACAAAGGCATTAGGTTTTTTATGGATGCTTTGTTTTGCAAGCGTGATAGAGTTGAACATGATGCAATGAGAGAAAGGCTGCTACAACACAGCTTCGTCCAATAATCAAAGTTTGGGTTATGATCCAGTCATTACACATAGCATAATACATAAACCCTACTCCATAAACTTCCCATCTCTCCAACACAACTGTATTCAATATCACCACATACTAAAACCCCAAAACAATTGCCAATTTCCACTCCCACATCAACCATAATTCCTCAAAAGTGATCTTCACACAAGCAAATAGTGATCTTCACACAAAACCCAGAAGAATTTTTTTTAAAAAAAATTAATTTTTAAATTCGCCTAATACCCAACACCAAAACCCAGAAGAAACAAACGAAAACACATACAAAACAGTCATATTGAAGCAACAATTTCGGAGCAGCACCGACATTGCGAACAGAAATTCAAGATAGACAAATTCACCTTTATGCTCCAAAGCAATCATCATGATTCTGCACGAAATCACGATCCGAAAGCGAGTACATCAGATCTCCCTCTTCAATTTCCTCTGCAACTGCAGTTCATACACAAGACTCAATCCAATCAATACATAACACGTACATACATCAACAGTGTATATATACAGATATTTTACGGATGCGGAATTGGGTGGAGGTTACCTTGAGTTGGAGAGGGAGTGAAACTGAAAAGGGCGTTTTTTCGTCGCGAGGTAAAAACAAGTTTTAGGGTTTCGCATCAATTAATTTATTTCATGATGTAACGCTTTGCAATTTCATGTATGATTATATTTTATGTAAATATTATTCAATTATTTTTCTTTTGTGTAATATCAACCTATGTTATTCTTATATTTTTTATTTCAATAATTATTATTTACTCATTAATAATTTTTTTTAAATTGACGATCCAGTTCAGGACCCAAAAGATGATTTGTCTATCTAGGATCCGAAAGATCGTTTGTAAGATCTTTTGGGTCATGGATTGAGAATTTTTGTAATCTTTCGGGTCCTGAATTGATAATTAATTTTTCGGGTTTTAAATCGATAATTAAACTATCTTTCGGATCTTGAATTGATAAAACTCCTTTTTTTTAGAATTGACGATTCATGACTCAAAAGATAGTTTAATTATCGATTCAGGATCCTAAATATGATTTGTCAATTCAGGTTCCAGAATCTTTCAAATCATAAACTGAGAATTTTTGTGATCTTTTAAATCTTGAATTGATAATTAATCTTTCGAGTTTTGAATAATAATTAAATTATATTTTAGTCATGAATTGATAAAACTCATAATTTTTTCTATATAAAAGAAAACTTTGGAAGAGGACCACCCACTTTATGATATTTACGATAAATATTAGTGGCTCATATGAAATATAAATGTGTACGGATATTAAATTTTAGATATTTTATGTTGTTATATATTCATACGTGACACATTAATATGTAAATGAAAATGATATAATCAAAGTTTAGGAACCAAATATTCTTAAAAAAAAGTTCATATTTAACTAATAATACACTAATATTTATTATGCTATATATATATATATATTCTATTTTATCTAATTTATATTAGTAAAGTTTAGGTTTGAATATTTTCAGATTTCTCAAGTCTCACTTGTAATTTTATTCTCAAATAATTATTGTAATTTAATTTTATAAGAATGATTCAATGTCTATAGAATTATAACTTAAATTTTAGTAATAATACACTAATAAAGAAATGAAAAGTGAATATTTTATTGTAAAGAAAAAGAAAACAGAATTTTGGGTTAGAGATGGATTTTGGAAAAAAAATGATAAACTGGAAAGTAAGACTAGACCGAGAAATAATGTTTTAGGAATTTTTCATGCTTTTAGAAGTGTTAATAGGGCTGCTGCTCCTCAGGTGGCACAATCCTGTAAAAATATCTTCCACGATATATTTTAGAGATCTAACTTTCCGGAATGGTTAAATAATGTAACGAGGCTTGATTATGCCTAATCTAATATTATTTGTAGGGATGTTAATTGGGCTAATCCGTCGGGTTTCGGGTCAACCTTATCGGACTGCAAATTAATCGGTTCGAGTCAAATCGGGCTGAAATTTTTTCGGGCTAAAAAGACCATAACCCGTCGGTTTTCGGGCTAGCTCGTCATGCCAATGAATTTATTAATTATATTTATTTTTAATATATTTTTATTATTTTAATTTATAAATAATAAAAATAAACAAATATTACCTCTCTCTTATAAAAAATGCAAAACTCATCACAAAAATTTATATATGATATATTTAACTATTTCAAATATATTATTTTTTTTATTTTAGTAATATTTGAATATATTTTAACTTCATAAATAAATAAAACTTAACTATATATTTAATACTCTTTGAACTAAATACAATTATATAACTTAAAACTTAATAAATAAATATGATCTCAAATATTATAAATAAATTTTAGTACTATAATTATGATAACTATATTAATAAAAAATAATCGGGTCAACCCATCGAATTTCGGGCTCAGCTTTATCGGGCCTCGGCTAATTCGATCACAGGCTATTCGGGTTAAATTTTTTTCGGGCAAAAATATTTCGGCCCTAACCTACATTTTAACTCGGATTAATCGGGCCAACCCACGGTTTCAGGTTAATTTGACTTCCCTAATTATTTGGTTTTTTCTCAAAATAATAATAATAATAATGTTGTTTTGGAGACGGTCAAAGTCAAAATATTTTACGTGATACAAGATAATAATAACATGCAGTGTAATAATGGAAAGGGAAGAAAATGTATTGGGTAGAATAGACGGTTGAGTTGTTTTTTTCTTTTCTTTTTAGAGGGGTGAAACTTGAAAGATTGCATTTTTTGGTGGAAGATTGAGTTTTTGAGGTAGGTAGGTTGGTGGGCCAGTGATAAAAATGGAAATGCATAGATTCAGACCATAGCTACATAGAGAGTGCAGATCCCCTCTCTTTTCTTACAAAAGTGACGATGGCTACCATCGTATAAATACAAATATGCCACCCTTTTTCCTAGGAAGTCGCAAAATGACTGGACCATTCCATTTCATTCCATTCCCTTCCCTCTAAATTCTCTCTCTCTCTCTCTCTATATATATATATATTATATATATATATATAATGTGCTGCAATTAATGGTGATGGAGTGTTACTTTAGGCAAAACATACTTCATCATGCATTTTCATTTCTGATGCGACTCTTGCTTTTCCCTCTCTTTTTTTAGCCAACCCTTCATCTCCTTTCTTCTTCTTCCTCTCTCTCTCTGAGTGATGCTCCATGCCCTTCTCTCTGTTCCACCATAGCAAGCTGAGGTAGCTACTGTTTGTGAGAAATGGGTGGTGGTAGAGGAGATATGAACTGTGTAGGGAGGAGGACTAGGAGGAAATGGGATGATTACTACGAAAAGCTTTGCACTGAGTCGAAGAGAGAGGATCTGAAATGTGATGTTGCAGGCGGGAGTGACAAGCGAGTTAAGATTGTTTCTGAGTCTAAGATCGTTGATGAGGGGAGTCATGATGTTGTGGATAGCAGCGAAAGGGATTGTGATAGTGTAGTGATCTTGGGAAGAGGCGAGTTTGAAGATGATGCTGGTGTGGAGATTTTGGGTAGTGATGAGGAAGATGGTGATGAAATCTTGGAGATTGGTGAGGATGAGTTTCATGGTGTTGAAATATTGAAGTGTGTGAAAGATGAGTATGAGTATGAGGATGAGGGTGGTGGTGGTAGTGTTGGAATCTTGAAGACCGGTGAAGATGGTGGTGGTGGTGGTGGTGGGATTTTGGTGAAAGATGAGGCTGAGGATGATGATGATGGTATCGAAATTCTGAATGAAGAAGATGATGAAAGTGTGTCAAGCTTGAACGATGGTGAGAACGAAGCCAAGGGTTTTGAAAAGTTGCAGGCTGGTGGAGGAGAAGATGATGAAGATGGTGGTGGTGGTGGTGGTGGAGGGATCTTGAAGAGAGATGAGGATGAAGATGAACCTGAGGATGATGATGATGATGATGGTATCGAAATTTTGAGGAGTGAAGAAGGAGATGATAGTGTCTCAAGCTTGAACAATGGTGAAAACGAAGCCAAGGGTTTTGAAAAGTTGCAGACTAGTGGAGAAGAAGAAGAAGAAGAAGACGATCAGGCTCAAACTGAACCTATGGAGGTGGAGCAGATATATGAACACATATCTGTCAACTCCGAAGTGTCTGAATCTGAATCTGAATCAAGTAGTGATGATGGAATGGATGAACTCTCTCATGATGACTACAAAGAGGATGAATCTTCAACTTCTGAATCATCAGAGGAGATGCAGAGCCATGGCAATGGTGAAAATGAGAATCTAGTGAAGGAGAGAGAGAAGTTGTCTGAAAAAGATGACAAAGGTGATGATGATGAACAGCAAAGATCAGACAATGCAGGGATCATCAGTGACAAGAAGAAACAGAAATCATCCATGAATAGAAAGAAAGAAAGCAGAGGTGAGCTCGAACATGAAGAATGCATTTCTCCTGCATCTGCCATGGACGAAGAGCTCGAGCCTTCGAACGATGTGGAGAGGTTTTTCACTACAAGGGAGGCGAAATCAAAGGTCGAAGAAGCAAAATTCACCACCAAAAAGTCTCATTCTGTGAGAGATCTTGACCTGATCAAGATTCTGGTGGACTCCATAGACTCACTAAAGCATAAACAATACACCATTGATGAGAAGGCTCTAGCTGAAAACTTACTTCCATTAAAATTCAAATTCGAGGACGAGGCGCCGCCTCCACCGGAGAAATCAGAGTGGGAGAAGCACATGGATTCTATGTTTTGTGATCTAGAATTGGGATTAAGGGAAGCTGAAGCTGACTGCTCTGGTTTCTCTAAGGTACATTGTAATGTCTCTCCATTTTTAGCTTTCTGCAATGAGTTGCTGACTTTCTTCTCTCATTTATCAGATGGGAAATGAGGATTCCATGGCTACTGAGAAGATTGAGGAAAGCCAAGCAGTTTTATGCAGGAGAGGGAAGCATGTAGCAATTCTTGATGAAGAGATTGGGATAGTTTGTGAATTCTGCCTAGCTGTGATCATGGACATCAAACATATCTTGCCACCATTTGTAAGAATCTGCTAATAAACTACTTTTGCTTCAGAATATTGATTGTAATAAATATGAGTGTTGGTAATGAGACCATACCTAGAGCAAGACGACGTCGTTTATGTAGTTGGAGCTGTTGATCAGACTTTACATCACCATTTGTAACTTGCAAGAATCTGCTAAACTGCTTTTGCTTCAGAATATTGATTGTAATAAATATGAGTGTTGGTAACGAGACCATACCTAGAGCATGACGACGTCGTTTATGTAGTTGGAGCTGTTGATCAGACTTTACATCACCATTTGTAAGAATCTGCTAAACTACTTTTGCTTCTGAACAATGATTCCATACCTAGAGCAAGACGATGTCGTTTATGTGATGTTTTTGGAAGTGACTGCATGTAGTTGGAGCTGTTGATTTCTCACTGTAGTGGTATGCTCTTGTGCAGCTCACACCGGCTCCGAGTAGGCGAAGCAGGAAGGCTTATGACTATGATGAATCACCAGGCTCTCTCTTCAGTGACTTCCTGTTTCAGGAATCTGCTTCCAGTGCTACTGATTCCGCAACTTGTACTCAAGGAACGGTGTGGGACTTGATTCCCGGTGTAAGAAAGGAGCTGTACCAGCATCAACGGGAGGGGTTCGAATTTATGTGGAAGAATATAGCTGGAAGCATCATCATTGAGAAACTGAAACAGACTCTACCTGATGATGCAAGGGGCTGTATAATGTCACACGCCCCCGGCACTGGCAAAACCCGTCTGGCCATCGTGTTCCTGCAGACGTTTATGAAGATGTATCCGACGTGCAGCCCGATGATCATAGCTCCTCGAGGCATGCTGCTGACCTGGGAAGGTGAGTTCAAGAAATGGAACTTCAATGTAGCTTTTCACAACCTGAACCAGAATGAGCTGTCTGGTAAGGAAAATGCAGCTGCTACTGGGGTTCTGGAGCAAGTTGGGAGTGGAGGTTTGAGCCGGGACTGTATCCGGCTGCTGAAACTGTATTCGTGGGCGACCGGAGGGAGCATCTTAGGGGTTAGCTACCCGCTTTTCGTGAAGCTTGTAGAAGAAAACGGAAGAAGACATGATGAGAAGATAAGGGAAGTGCTCCTTGAAAGGCCTGGTCTCTTGGTGCTTGATGAAGGGCATACCCCTCGCAATGAGAAGAGCAAGATATGGAAGGCTTTGTCGAAAGTCTCGACGCGAAGGCGTATCATCTTGTCGGGGACGCCCTTTCAGAACAGCCTACAGGAGCTTTGCAACACCATCTGTGTAGCAAATCCAAAGTTTGCTAACCAGGTTGGCCACCGGAGATATGGGAGGTTGACTAACTGTCCCGACGTGAACAGGGACGAGGCGATGAAGCTTAAGGCCATGCTGACTCCATATGTACATGTCCACAAGGGTACCATACTCAAGCAAAACCTCCCCGGTCTGAGACACACTCTAGTATTCCTGCATCCAACAGAATGTCAGAAGATAATGATGAAAACTGCATGGGAAGTGAATGACTTCCTGCATAGAAATTGGATAATATCCCTTCTCTCCGTTCATCCTTCGATAAATGTAGAAAAGAGAGGGCGCCGTGCTCAGAAAAGCGAGCAAGAGGCGACTAAAGTGGACGTCGAGGCAGGGGTGAAGCTGATGTTTCTCATGAAACTGATACAACTTTCTGATGCTCTAGGAGAGAGGGTGCTGGTGTTCAGCCAGTATAGAGGCTCACTACTCTTCATCCAAGATCGGCTGCAGTCCAACTTCTCTTGGAATGCAGGGAGGGAAGTGCTCTACATGGATGGGAATCTTGAAGACAAGAAACGGCAGGACTCCATCTCCTCCTTCAACGATGATGCAAGCGAGGCGAAGGTGCTGCTTGCATCGGTGAAGGCATGCTCCGAGGGGATCAATCTGATCGGGGCTTCGAGAGTTGTGCTGCTGGATACACTCTGGAATCCTTCTATGGAGAAGCAAGCTATCTGTCGTGCATACCGGATTGGGCAGAAGAAAGTTGTCCACGTGTATCGCCTCTTCACGACGGGGGTGGAGATCAGGCTCGGACAGCTTCGGTGTCAGCTGCACAAAGAGCAGGTGTCTAGGTGGCTCTTCTCTCTGGGAGAAGAACAAGGTTGTCTGGGTGGTGATAAACCTGCAGTAGTTGACAAAGTTTTGGATGCAATGCTTGAACTTGATAACTTCAAGCATATATTTGACAAGGTTCTTCCCCAACCCAATGAATCTGAACTCATGAAAACTTTTGGGTTATGTGAGTAGAAAATCTCTAGAGAAAGAATCTCCCTTTTTTTTGTCTTGCATTTTTGCATCATGTGATGTATGCAAAAAACTTTTCAGTAGCCAAATACACTCATGATTGTAAGAAACATCCAAGTTTACCATGCAGTAAATTAAGTTTATTACATAACTAAAGAAACAACAAGCTGAATACAATGAAGACATTACCTTCTTTGGGGTACATAGTCTTTGCTGGACAGAAATTCTTCGTTGAGAATTGATGTGACTTTGTTGTTTATTCTATCAATATCTTCTTTTTTCACATCACCAGACTCCAGAAGCTTCTTCTGATAAATCTCAAGTGCTGATAGGTGATTCCTTATAACCTAGAACCATTCAGAACATCAAAAACTTGAAACAAAGAAAACTGTAAGAAGTGAGTACCTTATACATTTTTGGTTGAGTGAAGGATGGCTCATCAATCTCATTGTGCCCACAACATCAGTGAGAAACGTCTGACGCCACTCTGCAGCAAGTTCACAGGCATGAACCACTGCCTCCACATCATCACCATTGACATGGAGGATAGGAACACTCAGAGCTTTAGCAACATCTGTGCAGTGAATGGTACCACCAGTAGTGTAGTTTGGAAGAGCACTAAGATGCAACACCCTGTGCAGCAAAGATTCTATCACCATGAATCAAAACACCCATGCTTTTAGTTCTGTCAACATCATTAGAGTAATACTGCTTAGCTCTAGTATTTCCTACAACAACAGGGTCCACTGCTTCCAAGTGGCTAGGATTAGCAACTAATGACAAGTGGATTCTCTTACCACCCCTCGTTGGTCGATCATACGAAGTGCCAAGATGATATTTGACATCACCAGTACCAGAGGTTTCCGAACTACATTACCAAGAACATTCAGTCTTCCTCTATGAGACATCCCAATCTACAATGCTCTCCACTCCAAGATCTGCTGACCGATCAAACATTTCCTTCATACCCGGAATCATTGTCTCGCAACCTTCAAGCCCAAACCTTTTGGCTGCAGTCCATTTAGCAGCTAAAAAGTTCTCAAACTGGGTGCTCCAGATGAGTCTGTCAAGAATCACCTCACGCCGTTGTCGACTATATTGAGCAAGTGTTTGAGTCTCAATCTTGTCTCTCAACCAATTACACTTTTCCCGATCAGCAATATGCATGTACTCATAGCCTATACTACCACAATAAGCCTGCTCCAGTCTCGCCAATATTGCCCTCAAGGTTTGAACAGGGCGGTTTTCAAACAAGAACCCTGCCATTCTCTATCAAGATCAGCTTCTGAAAAACCATAAAGTGCGGGATCCAGATCATCAGGAATCGACCTCTCTTCCAAACCCAATGGATCTATCGTCGCTTTCATGTGACCATACACCTGGTAAGCTCTCACTAGCAACAGCAGCCGCATACTTTCTTGGATTGTCTGGCCAGAAAGTCCAGGCGATGAGGCGGCCTGGTGTTGAATGTCCCACATCGGCCATGGACCTTGGAAGTATACCACTATATAATAGTGGAGGTCCCCTCTCCTTACAAGCCGGTTTTGTAGGGAGAAGTGGGGATCTTTACATGGTATCAGAGCCAGGTTCGGTTTGATGTGGGACTCGATTTGTCCTATGATAGGACTTGATGTATCCCGATAATGGGACCTGACTTATCCCGATGATGGGATCCCCGCGTAGCTCCACGCTGTGCGTGAGGGGGTGTGTTGAATGTCCCACATCGGCCATGGACCTTGGAAGTATACCACTATATAATAGTGGAGGTCCCCTCTCCTTACAAGCCGGTTTTGTAGGGAGAAGTGGGGATCTTTACACCTGGCCAACGAAGTTTCTGAAAAAGTTGTCCCATGATTCATCCACACTGTTGGGGTCTTGCTCCCATGCTCTCTGTAGCTCCTCGAGATACACGCTGCTCGTGCCATCCAAGAAACTATCAGTCAACCTAGAGAGAGGGACGGAGCGAGATACAGGCACAGCCTGATCCCTTGACCTAAAGATTGTAGCATGGAAATATCGATTCCGCTGAGGAGCAGCATGCGATAGAGATCGTCTAACAGCGAGTTTTGCCGCATTAGAGCCAACTCTAAACCACGCCATTGCTATTACCAAATCTAGCTAACTTCGAAATTTCAACTCTGCTCCAACTTCAAGCAAAATCAAGCGCGATACAATCCTGATCCAACAGAAGAGCGATTAAAACACTGAAAATCTAAAAAAAAAAAAAAAAGTTTACGACATACCTCTCCCAAATTCGCACATTAATTCAAATAAATCCATCATCATCACAATACGAATAACATGATTAAACGTAATCCGTTTCATAATCTCATAAAATCAGATTATCGCAACTATATAGATTGTGTTGGAAATTAGATGGGTTGATGGTGGACAAGTATTTAGGAATTAGGGAGGGAATATGAGAAGTTTAGGAAAGGAGGGCTACTTTGTGTTTGGAGAATGTTTTGATTTTTGATTGATTACAAACTTAACATACAACCCCTATTTATACTAGTTTACAACCGTTAGGATTATGCCATGTCAACTCTAATCTAATGGCTATTAATAATCTTCTAGAGAACTCTATATATAATATCTAGTTCTAGAGAGCTCTTATATAAATATCATATTCTAGATATTTCTAATAGAAAATATAGGTGACTTCTAGAATATACTAATTAATGGGTTTACACCTTGGGCCTAAGTTTTATAAATTAATTAACTTCTAACAAGGCCCAAAATCAAGTTTATATTTCAACACCCCCTCTTAAACTTGATTTCCCGATATTCCAATTAGGCTCCTCAGCTTCACAAAGACATCTTTTTTGAGTGGTTTGGTGAAGATGTCAGCTACTTGATCATGGGTCTTCACATACTCCAACTCAACATCCTTCTTCATCACGCACTCCCGAATGAAATGATAGCGTGTGTCTATATGTTTGCTTCGATCATGAAAAACTGGATTCTTGGCCAAAGCTATGGCAGACTTGTTGTCAACGCAAATCTTTGTTGGCTCCTCTTGTGGAAGATTTAACTCCTTTAGTAAGTTTCTGAGCCAGATTGCATGGCATACGCATGAGGTAGCAGCTACGTACTCCGCCTCGCATGTCGAAAGAGTGACAATAGGTTGTTTCTTTGACATCCAAGTGAAGGCGGTGTCTCCCATGTAGAACACAAAACCACTTGTGCTCTTGCGGTCGTCAATATCTCCACTCCAATCGCTATCACTATATCCAACAAGATTGTAATCTTCAGAAACAGAGTAGTGTAGTCCAAAGTTTATCGTACCTTTGATATAGCGAAGAATCCTTTTAGCTGCTTTCAGATGAGTTGTTGTCGGATTCTCCATGTATCGACTAACAACTCCTACTGCATATAGGATGTCAGGCCTCGTGCATGTTAAGTACCTCAAGCTTCCAATGAGGCTTTTGAAGAGTGTTGGATCCACTCTTTCTCCTTCTTCATTCTTTGACAACTTGATTCCACTTTCCATCGGTGTAGCAGCTGGGTTCGAGTCATCCATCTTGAACTTCTTTAGTATCTCCTTGGCATATCCTTATTGAGTGATAAAAATACCCTTGTCGTCTTGCTTCACTTCAATGCCAAGGTAGTAGGACATGAGTCCAATATCTGTCATCTCGAACTCCTTCGTCATTTCCTTCTTGAACTCCTCAAACATTCTTGGATTGCTACCTGTGAAGATTAGATCGTCTACATACAGGCATACGATCAATATTTCTCCATTTTGATTCTTGATATAGAGCGCGTGTTCGTAAGGGCACTTGATAAATCCCCTCTCTTGGAAGTACTTGTCAATTCGAGCATTCCAAGCTCTCGGGGCTTGCTTCAATCCATAGAGTGCCTTCTTCAATCTTAGGACTTTGTCTTCTTCTCCCTTGACTTCGTAGCCTTGTGGTTGCTCAATATAGACTTCTTCATTTAATATTCCATTTAAGAAGGCTGATTTGACATCCATTTGATGTATTCTCCACTTGTTTTGAGCTGCAAGAGAGATGATTAGTCGAACAGTTTCTAATCGAGCAACTGGAGCGAATACCTCATCATAGTCGATGCCAGCTCTTTGACTATAGCCCTTTGCTACCAGTCTTGCCTTGTATCTTTCAACTTCTCCATTTGAATTCTTCTTAGCTTTGTACACCCACTTGACACCTATCGCCTTGTGACCTTTTGGAAGTGAGGCTAACTCCCAAGTGTCGTTCTTCTTTATCGCCTTGATTTATTCATCCATGGCATCTCTCCAAGTCTTTTCTTTCACAGCTTCTTTGAAGTTCATAGGCTCACAGTCCGCAAATAGACAAAATAGGGTGAGATTATCTTGATTTTCAGTTACCTCGTAAATCTCTTGTAGACTTCTGAAGCGTGGAACTCTTTCGCTTGAGCTTTCGTCCTCAAAAGTACTTGCGGTTGGTGTTCTCGGTGGGGTAGTAGGCTCCTCTACTTGTTGCTCCACTTTGTCTTCTTCAATTTGTGGAAAGAAGTTATATCCTTCACTGCTCGTTCTCCAATCCCATTCTGCTTCTTCTTCAAAGACAACATTCCGGCTTATTGTTGTCTTTCTTGTATTTGGATTGTAGAGCTTGTAGCCTTTGGAGTTGACATCATATCCGATGAAGATGTACTTCTCACTTTTATCATCGAGTTTGCTTCGCTTCTCATCTGACACATGTGCATGAGCAATGCTTCCAAATACTCTTAGATGAGAAACATCGGGCCTTCGTCCACTCCAAGCTTCTTGTGGTGTCTTTCCCCATAGACTTTTTGTTGGGGATCGGTTTGATAGATAAATCGCGCATGATACTGCTTCAGCCCACAACTCCTTTGGAAGATTCTTACTTTTGAGCATGCTTCTCGCCATCTCAAGAATCGTTCTATTCTTTCTCTCCGCTACTCCATTTTGTTGGGGTGTCCTTGGTACCGTCAACTGCCTTCGAATGCCGTTGTCTTCACAATATTTTAGGAACTCTTTTGAGGTAAATTCTCATCCACGATCAGATCTCATGGCCTTGATCATAAGACCACTTTCCTTCTCCACATAGGCTTTAAACTTTTTGAAGTTTTCAAACACTTCCGATTTCTCCTTCAAAAAGTATACCCATGTTTTTCTTGAAAAATCATCAATAAAGAGAAGGAAATATTTACTCTTACCAAGTGAACTTGGCTTGATAGGTCCGCACACATCTGTGTGTATGAGTTCCAATGGCCTTCTAGCTCTTGAGCTCGACTCCTTCGGGAAGCTTGTCTTGAATTGCTTGCCAAGTAGGCATCCTTCACACACTTGATTCGGGTGGTTGATATGAGGCAATCCTCGAACCATCTTCTTCTTGGATAATAACTCCAATCCTCCAAAGTTTAGATGCCCGAATCGAAGATGCCAAAGCCACGACTCCTCCGTGTAGCACATCTTGAGACATTTTGCAACTTCATTTTGAATGTTTAGGACAAACATTCTATTTTTTGACATTGGGACCTTGGCGATGAAGTTGCTAGAAGAGTCTCTTATAGAAAGGTTATTATCCTTCAATCGTATATCATAACCTTTCTCTAAGAGTTGTCCTAGGCTCAAGATGTTACTCCTCATGCTAGGCACATAGTAAACGTTGGAAATAAATTGATGATCTCCATTCTTCAGACGAATTAGAATGTTACCTTTGCCTTTTACTTCCACCTTTGATTCATCCCCGAAGGCTACCTTCCCATTCACGGATTCGTCAAGCTCCGTAAACATGCTTCTTTGTCCACACATGTGGTTGCTTGCACCGCTGTCGAGGTACCATTGTTGGCTCCCACCTTTTTCACCGCCTTTATAAGCCAACAATAATGTTTCGTCATCTTCTCTTCTTTCTTCGATATAATTTGCTTTCTCCTTAACTCTATGTTTAGGAGCTCTACATTCGGAGGCGTAATGTCCAAACTTATTGCAATTGTAACATTTGGCGCGTGATTTCTCATGCCTTGAGTTTGTGTTTCCTCTCCCACGACCTCTTGATGAGCTTTCTCCTCTTTGGTTGTTGTCACCATTTGGTCTCCAACCTCGTCCACGTCCATGTCCACCGGCTCGTCTTTGTTGACTTGGGCTGCCTTCCTCTTTAGTTGAGCTAACTCGCATCTTGAGTACTTGCTCTACAATATCTTCTTTCTTCTTTTTCTTTTCTTCATAAGCTTGTAGTGACCCAAGAAGTTGCTCTATCGACATGGACTCTAGATCTTTTGTTTCTTCTATTACGGTGACAATGTGCTCAAATTTTGATTCTAAGGATCTTAGAATCTTCTCCATGATTCTTACGTCATCTAACTTCTCCCCATTTCTTTTCAAGTTATTTGTGACTACCAAAACTCTAGAGAAGTAATCGGAGACTAGTTCTCCTTCTTTCATTTGCAAAGCTTCAAATTCTCCTCGTAGAGTTTGTAGACGTACCTTCTTTACTTGATCGGCTCCCTTGTAAGAGGTTCGAAGCTTCTCCCATGCTTCTTTGGCCGACTTTGCTTCTGCGATCTTCTCGAATGTATCTTCATCTAATCCTTGATAGATTAGACATAGAGCCTTCTTGTCTTTCTTCCTTGAGTCTCTCAAACTCTCCTTTTGAGTTTGAGATAGCTCATCTTCATTCTTTGGCTCGACGTGCCCATTCTCGACTATCTCCCACACGTCGTGTGCTCCAAGGAGTGCCATCATCCTTAGACTCCAATTATCATAGTTGCTCTTTGTGAGCAATGGAACTTGGAAGGGGGCGCCATTGTTTGCCATTACTTGAGAGGATCTTGTGGCTCTTGATACCACTTTGTTGGAAATTAGATGGGTTGATGGTGGAGAAGTATTTAGGAATTAGGGAGGGAATATGAGAAGTTTAGGAAAGGAGGGCTACTTTGTGTTTGGAGAATGTTTTGATTTTTGATTGATTACAAACTTAACATACAACCCCTATTTATACTAGTTTACAACCGTTAGGATTATGTCATGTCAACTCTAATCTAATGGCTATTAATAATCTTCTAGAGAACTCTATATATAATATCTAGTTCTAGAGAGCTCTTATATAAATATCCTATTCTAGATATTTCTAATAGAAAATATAGGTGACTTCTAGAATATACTAATTAATGGGTTTACACCTTGGGCCTAAGTTTTATAAATTAATTAACTTCTAACAAGGCCCAAAATCAAGTTTATATTTCAACAGATTGAAAGTAACCGCTCCAAACGAAGAACAAATGGCGCCAAAATCACGCAGTGCAGCAATATTCACCTTAAGAGATAAAAAAAGCACTTCATCACACGTAAGTTAAACATTCAAATATCAATCAAGCCGCAACTGGAAGAGAGAGACTCAATACCTGGGGAGAAAGAGATGGAGAAAAAGCTCAGAGCTCAAAGCGAAGAACCCTAATTAGTAATCAGCCGCGGTTACTTTTCTACTCCGATTGCTTCTTCGCATATTTTTTTTTCGAGCTCCATTTTTTTTATAGCATCTCTTTATCAAAAGTCATAATCTGAAACTATTTTTTTTATTATTATTACTTCGTAGTATGTCGAAATGAGAGTTGGCAACGGACCAATCGCATGCATTTAAAATATTTGAAAGTGCTGACGTGGCTACCGTAGATACCTAACAATGTGTCTATACATCTGATGTGTCAATCAATTATTTGACCTCACTCACCAGTATTATATTTACACATCAGCAATTTGGCGTAAATTATTTGCGTTATAAAACTTGAAGAGAAAATAACAAAAACGGAATTTAAAATTGTGTTCCCTCGGATAATTTTAGCAAATTCTCATGTGAGACGGTCATCATTTTTATTGTGAGACGAATTTGATAAACTGATGTTTTACCATTTTTTATTGTGAAACGAATTTAATGAAATGATGTGTTTCTTTATTACAAATGATTTGTTTCTTTGTTGTAAATAATGTAATTTTTAAAAAAGAAATTATATATTTAACTTATTGAAATGATGTATTAATGTTCGTCTCACAATAAAAAAAAATAGTGAGACAGACCGTCTCTCAAGAGATCAATTTAAGAAATTTTGATACGGATCGGGAATGAAAGTAAATGCCTTCGGTTGCTTTTTATTGCTTAAGTTCATAAATACTGATTATATATAACACATCTTTTCAACGAATAATTACATCTCTTCAGTTAAATCCTAGTTATATCAAATTCTTTATCGCCACACCACTTGGGACACATAGGTTGATATCAAAGTAAATCCATTCTTTCGCTAAGATATTTCACTAATCCACACGTCTTCCCCCAAGTCCCTCAACTTTGAGGTATTGTGAGCCTTTGAAATAGGGGTGGAAATAGGCCGAGTCAGGCCGGAATTTGACTCGATAGGCCTGGGTCTTTTATAATTGAAAGAGGCACGAGTCTGGCCTGTTACCTACTATAAGGGTTTTTTTCGAGCCTGTGTCTAGCCTTTTAAGTTAAATAGACTTGATTCTCAGTCTATTAAAAGCCTATTTTATATTTATAATTATTTTATATTTCTTAATTTATAAATATGTAATATAATTTCAACATCAAATATGTATAGTATGTATATTATTTGGTAACAAATAAATTATTCATTATGTTTTTTATTTCTAAATTATATATATAGTTTTTAATATTAAATAATAAGTATATTTTATCAATTATATAATATATGGTTATATAAATAGACTGACCAGTTATGTTTCATAGGTCTATTTTGAAGCCCGAGTTTGAGCCTACTTAACTAAAGAGATTTGATAAATAGTCTAAGTCTGACCTATTTATAATATAAGCCCGACTTGGCCTGGCCTATGGTAGGTTACTAGACTAGTCTGTAAGCCCGTGTCGGGTGGCCCAACCTATTCTCACTCCTACTTAAAGTTCATAAATACTGATTATTTATAAGCATTTAATGAATATACACAACTTTTCAACGAATAATTACATCTCTTATGTTAAATGCTAGCTATATCAAATTCTTTGTCGCCACATCACTTGGGATGCATAGGGTTGATATCAAAGGCGCAATTCCTTTCCTTTAGTAAGATATTTCACTAATCGACACGTCTTCTCCCAAGTCCCTCAACTTTGAGGTATTGTTTGCCTTTGAAATAACTTTCCCAAAACACTCTTAGGTAGTTGAAATATGAAATCAGAAGATTTAATCAAATTAACAGATAGTTGAAATATGAAATCAGAAGATTATAAGGTAACAATTTATTTCGAGATGTGTTTAATAGTCCTATTAAAATCAAAGTATAATATATATTAATATAAGAGAAAATAAATTAATCAAAGTTGATATTTCTTATGGTGCATTCATCAAACTATCAAAGGCAACATGCGTTTCCTGTTTGGGTAGTTCGATTCGAAATGAGTAGAGCGGATGCAAATATGAAGGTCCATGGGGCTCAATCATATTTCATAATTTTATTTTTTAAAAAATATAAGTAAGAAACAAAAACCTAAATTGGTGGAGGCGACCTACCTGTGAGACTCTATGTATTGCAACTGCAGTTCATTGCTTACAGACCAACATTCTTTAGACTATGCTCATCAGTGACCCAGAGTGACCTAATGATTTATTAAAATATTCATTTCTCTTTCATCCAATACACAATCTACAATCTTATATTATTTAGTATTTACTATCCCCATTAGTGACCCAACCCAACTTAATCTTACAAGTAAAATATTACATTTTCTATCTTCCAATAAAACCTAAAACATTAAAAAAATATTTATATTTATAATTATAAATTATTATACACTAAAATTTGACAAATAAATATTATTATTATTACAAAATAAAATATAAATTAAAAAAAATACAAACAGCAAATAAACTAAATTAGAAGTGAATGAATAATAACTTACTTTTAAATATGAATTTGAATAATTTTTTAAAGATTTTAAAAAATTTAAAATTAAATACAACTCTTAAAAAAATTAAATTATAAATACAAACCCATCACAAACATGAGGAATAAATTTATTCTAAATTTTTTTATTAATTATTTTTAATATTTAACATCCAAATTATATTAAAATATAATAATAATTTTCAATTGTAGAAAGTATTGGGTTGGAGGAGATCGTCAGACCAATCTAAGAGCATCCACAATGCTTATACATTTATCTACCTTCACATGTGTGCCACGTCAGCATCTACCTCTACTTCTACCCACTTCACTTTTAAACTCATCTACTTCACTTTTAACTATTTATGGATCCCACATGTCATAACCACTTCTCAATATAATATACTACAAATATTCTTTTATATTTTTATTAAGTAATTTAAATTAAACTAATTAATAATTAATTTTGATTATTTTAAATATAAAACATGATTTAATTAATTAATTATTAGTTGAAAAAAAATTATTTATCGTAATTAATATAATTATAGTAATATAAGTATATTAAAAATGTTAAACATAAAATAAAATGGTAATATTATTGAAATAAGATTTTGATACAAGAAGCAATTAAAATTCATAGATAACAATACTTCATAATATTTTAAAGGAATAACATCATGCATCACCCCTAAAGTGTGTCCAGATATGCTCAACAAGGTCGGATTGAAGTTGCCAGTGAATTTTTTTGTCACGTAAATTAGCACCTCTCCTAAGATACTGGTTAAATCCTCCAATCGCACCTTGATTGATTTCTCCTTGAATATTGTCTCTTGCTGCACTTGTTTGTTCTTCGGCCCAATCAGTTGCCATAGGCCCTTCATCCTCAACTATCATGTTATGCAAAATAATGCAAGCAAACATAATATCAGAGATAGTTTCTTTATACCATGAGCTAGTCGGTCTTCTAATCATTGCCCAACGAGTTTGGAGAACCCCAAATGCTCACTCCACATCCTTTCTTGCAGCTTCTTGCAGTTGCTTGAACTTTTGTCTCTTCGGATCTTGAGGAAATTGGTAGCTTATGATAAAACGAGCCCATTCAGGATATATGCCATCTGTCAGGTAGTATCCATCAGAATATAGAATATTGTGTTCCATTCACAGTGAACAGTACAGAAGATGCCACACCGCTTAGAGCGTCCGTGAATAATGGAGATTGGTTAAGAACATTGATGTCGTTATTTGATCCTGCTACTCCAAAGAAAGCATGCCAAATCCACAGATCTTGAGAAGCAACCGCCTCAAGTATTATTGTGGGTACTCCTTGATCACCTCGGGTGAATTGTCCTTTCCATCCCACTGGACAATTTTTCCAAGACCAATGCATACAATCAAGACTTCAGAGCATTTCAGGAAACCCGTGTCTCTGCTCATGCATTTGCATCAACCGCCGTAGATCATCAGTGGTTGGCTTTCTCAAGTAATGTGAACTGAACACTTCAATTACACCGCGACAAAAGTGGCGTAAGCATTCGTACCCGGTAGTTTCAGCAACACGGAGATACTCATCATAATGATCTGCTGGGCCACCATATGCCAATTGTCTAATGGCATTTGTGCATTTTTGCAGTCCGCTAAATCCCATGTTTCCTACTGCATCGGCTCTCTGTTGAAAAAAGGGTCGTGCGCTTCAAGAGCATTCACGATCCGAAGGAATAAGCTTTTTTGCATACGAAAACGTCGTCGGAAAAAAGTAGGGCCCCAAGTTGGATTATCATCAAAATAATCATTCACAAGACGGTGGTGCGCAGATGCTCGATCTCGAACTATATATCTTCTGGATTTCTTTGTCTCGCACTCTACCGCTAGTTGGATCATACGTTGATAAAAGATAATCATCTTGGACATACTTTTCCCAATACTCATTCATTTCGTCTTCATCAAATTCTTCGAGTTGTTCATGATCTGAACTAGACGAAGACATTGAAGAAAATAAGTATATTTGAAGTTTGTTGGTGGTGGTAATGAACAATCCTAACTAAGATATATATAGTAAATGTTGTGGTAGTTGGTGTTTTGTTTGTGGTAGTTGAAGAAAAAAATTAGGTGGTAGCTGAATAATGTGGTAGTTGAAGACAAATGAATAATGTGACTCAAATAAAACAACAACACAACAATACATTACTAAAATAAAACAACAATACTACAATACATGACTCAAATAAAAAGACAATACATGACTCAAATCAAACAACAATACATTACTTAAATGAAACATTAAGAGAATTAAGGATGTTCACCACCCATTCTTTTCATTATTTCGGCGCATACGAACTTGTGCATTCTGAGTTGCTCCTCCGACATATCAGATGTGTCTTGCAGCAGCAGCTTGTACTCTTCCACGTGTGTTTGTGCATATTTCGCACGCGTCTCTGCCTCCTTCATAGCTAAGAATCTTTCTGCTTTGGCATGTTGGGATTCCATAGCTTTTGAAACTTCACTTATACTTTCTTTTTTTCCTTTCCCCTTCGACTTATTCTTCGCCGCTTTCTGCCCTATTGGTCGGCTTGTCGCTGCTTCAGAAGCAGGGGAAGAAGATGAATATGCACCTGCTTCACTATTCTTACAGCTCTTTGATCCTTGAGAATCTGTAAGCACCTCTGCAAACTTCTCTTGGGTTTCTAAGATTCTCCACACATCAATATACATAAAACCTTTTGTTCCATAGTGTTGGCGATATTCAGTTTGTGCCATCTCCATAATATCGGCGTCGTTTCGGCCGCTGGCCCATACACTAGAAATCCTGTGATAACATGCACCAAACAACTTAGATTGTTTTGACATCGTGAAGAAATGCGACTTCAACTGGCTTGCTTCCCGCTGTGGAGTGTTGGGTGGTCGATTTTTGTTGTAGGCATCCATAATTCGACCCCATAGCGTATCAAGCTTTTGGTTGTTTCCAATTTTGATATCGCCTGTAATAGCGATCACACATTGTGTAAGATGAACACTCTCTTCATTCGTATAAGGTGGATGACGCTTGCGAGTGGGGTGATCATCTTCCTCATAAATTGGAGTCGAGAGATTGAGATTCTCTAGCCCTTGCGTATTTGCAAATTCCGAAGAAGATATCCCCCTTGTGAAGGATACCCTTGCGGTGGATAAAAATATGGAGAATACCCTTGAGGAGTAGAGAGTGACATGGGATTGTTTGGGAATCGTTGAGGATAACTAGATTGGAAAGGAATTTGCCCGGGATTGTTTGGCCATGTCGGAATGTATGGAGGAATGTTGGAATTTTGAGAAGGGTGTTGTGAGGTAGGGCGCTTTCCACTCATGTTGTATTCGAAAGTGGTTGGAATTGATAAAATCTAGCAATTGATAATTGTAGACGAAAATAAAAAGATTGTGATTTTGAGAGATAGGATGTTATGTATTTATAGACTTGAAAAAATAACCGTTAATATAGCCGTTGTAATTTATTAATATAAATTAAATTTATAAAAGTTAATATATATATATATATATATATATATATATGTAACGGTTAAAAGAAAAAAAAATAAAAGTCCCAGCCCAGCCCCACCCCCAACGGCACAATGTTTTCTCCATTCTCATTAAAGCGGGTGTAACACACGCGCCTTTATTTTTTTGCATGCGGGACCACACGCGCGCGTCATAAAAATTGAGAAGGGGGACCACAAGTATTACATCTTCCGGTAGATAGTTTTCTTCCCCAATCCACTCTCTCTCCTACCACATCATTTTCTCTTTCCTAGTTGGGTAAGATAAAGAGGAAAAGATTGAAAATGTCAAAAAATTTAAGTAATATACAAAAAATAACAACCCTTATAAAAAAATGCACAAAATAGCAAAAAGTGAGTTAAAAGTCTTATTCACCCTTTATCACTTGATTATTTGGAAGTTTTAAATCAAACATATCAAATCCCTTGATTTGGGTAAGTAATTGATTAGATGAATATGTAATTAGTTTTCCATTTTAAAGAATTAAATATAATATTTTTTTCACCATAACATATTTTGATGAGAAAAAATAATTTAGAATTGATGACCAGATTTAAATAAATTAAAAAAAAACTCAATTCACTTTATATGATCAAATGTAAATTTAATTGATTCTTAATTAATTGAATTCATGTTCGTATTTCTAATTTCAATTCACAGCACTACGGCAACCTTAATTAAAATAAATATTGAAAAATATATGATGTCACCCAAATTATTTAAAACAAAACTTAAAAAATATGTGATGTCTCTCAAATCCACACCCAATTTTTGCCTAATTTTATTATTAAAATAATTTTGTTTTAATAATTATTAAAGCATTGACTCAGATGTAATAATATTTTATTAAATAAATACAATCCACACCTTAAATTTAGCTAAATAATTAATATGAAATATTTATAATTTAATAAACATTTTCCAATAATAAATATTAAACATTCACTGATATATGCGAATATTTTATTAAATGCAATTTATACCCTAAATTAATACAATTCAATATTAAATATTAATCATCAAATTCACTTTCCGTGTAATGTTAATATTTAAAGAGAAAATTTTTGATTTCAATCCCAACATACTCAACTATAAATTAAAATTTCAAAATATTAATTTATATTAATATTTTAAGATTAAAAAATCTGAACTCAAACAGATAATATTATAGAATCTGTTGTTGTTTTTTAAAACAATAAAATGCCCAACATTTCAAATTTCTGATTTGGAAACCAAATAATAAGGGTATTTACCTAATTTTTGCTATATTGTGCATTTTTTTATAAGAGTTGATATATTTTACATGTCAAATAGCAAAAATTGCTATTTCAGAATTTATCTCTAAGATAAAAGTATATCTACCCCTTCATTGTGGATGCTCTAAGGCTACCTCCATTGGTGATTCTGGATACAGCCATCCAGGATCACCTTTAAAATATTATTATATAATATTAAAACTAAATAGAAAAAGTAATTTTTAGTGTGACTTAGGGCTGCAGGCCAATTGGAGCGCCACAGGCACTTTTTGCTGCACAGCGGAACACACTTGTCAATAATAAATTTATTTTATTTTAATAATTTCTTATATAATTATAAATGTAATTTAAATTAAATATTTATATTATAATAATTTAAAAATAAACCAAAATCGATAAATAAAAATTGTCATTACTAAACCGAATATTAATTTCACACATCATGAAAGAAAAATTGTATTAATTAAAATTTCAGATTTTGTGATGTACTCCCTCCGTCCCACCTCAATTGTCTTACTTTCCTTTTTCGTCTGTCCCACCTCAATTGTCTCATTACTTAAAAATGCAACTTTTTCACACTCAACAATAAAATATTAATTCAACTCAACTTACTTTACACTCACACTCCTTGGTTATTGTGCCCGGTCAACCCGGGATAATTCAGCCGGGACGGAGGGAGTATTATATTTTGTCGGTTTTTATTTTATTTGTACTAATTGTAATAATTTTTATTGGTCAAGTAATTCTTAAATTTTTAGTATATAAAAATATATTTTAATATTTTATATTATTTTGGAAGAAAATAAAATTAATATTTTAATTAAAAAACTAGGTTGTGTTGGGTCACTAATATGAGGTAAAAAATATTAATTGGTAGGTTGTGTAGTGGTGGAAAAATAAATAAGTATTTTATTCGATGGTTGGGTCATAGCAGGTCACTGATGAGGATAGTCTAAGTTGAGATAGGTTGAGTCTTTTCACAATAAAATAATGTTTTTTAATTATTTAATATTTTTGTTTTGTGATTGAAATATTTTTAAAAATATAAATCAGTCTTCACACTTTAAATCAGTTATAAAAATATAAAAAGCTTGCCTACTGATTCATGTATCAACAGCCTCCAGATTTTTATTTTTATTATGTTTTTTTTCAACATTGTTTATTTATGATGATTGTGGAGCATGTAATATAACCCTCAAATCCATGTGGAATATCCTTTTTATTTTTTATTATTATTTTAAGCATTTTTGTGCTATATTATTATTGGTATGTTGACTTAATCCATGATCTATAAGTTTAGACTATATTAATAATTTATGTATCCATCAAATTTATTTTACTTTAGACACATCAACGTCGCTCATCTCCCATACCAACAACTTTGTAATATTAATTTTTTTAAAATAGAAATACATTTATTTAAGCTCACATATTTATATATCTTTGAAAAAATTCAAATTCATTATTTCTTGATCACAAAATTACAAACAAGACGATTTCACCACTGTGTTTTAAGTAAAACACTGTGTTTTAAGTAAAACATTGATGATTTTCGAAATTTTTTGGATATTGTACTGAAAATTCATCTTTCAAATTATATATTAATAATTAAACTATCTCAATATTTGAGATACTGAATTGTTAATGTTCCAATATTTTACTATTCCATTGCTATCAATTATTTATAGTATTTCACTTTGAAATCCATTCCATTCGCTAATAATGAAAAAGGTGTAAATTTATAAACAAATATAAAATATTTTTATATATAATTTTATGAAACAAAACTTTAATTGAATTAATTATCAACCCAATAAAATTGCCACGGCCTCAAACTCATTAAAAACTCGTTTAATTAAACAGTCAATCATATTTAAATAAACTCCAATTGAAGCAAATTTATAATAGCATTAAACTCATGGTGGGAAAAAGTTTAATTATTGATTTATAAATCATAAAGTAATCCAAATTTGAACAAATACATTTCTGGAAATTTTATTAATTTCTTTTGACTATCTTGACCTAATCATTAAATATAATATTATAATTATTAAAAAAACATATGATTGGTAGCTACCTTGATAAATATTATCATATTACTCCATCCGTTCCGATTATATAGTCCACTTTTATCTTGTACGTTTGTAAAAAAATATTTAATATTTAAATAAACTTCTAGCATTACCCTTATTTAAAGCATTAATTAACCTCTCATTTTCATAATATTATATTTAATATTCTCATTTTCCAAAATTATTGAAGGATGTAATGGTAAATGACCATATAAAAATAATACCAAATATAGAAACTGGACTATATAATTAAAATATTCTAAAATAGTAACCCGGACTATATAATTGGAACGGAGGGAGTATTATTTTTATTTTTATGCAAATATTTAAATTTATTTCGTAAAAAATATTGCAATTTAATTTTTGCAGCAAAAAATAATTTCCACGCCGCAGTTTTCTGCTTCTTCCCGATTTTGGCGTCTCTCTCTCCATATATGACCAGATAAGTCCACACTCACAGTTCACATCTGAAGTTTCCATTCAATACAATCTGCATTCTCATTCTCTCCAAAAATCAGTCTTCACACTATCCCATTTCAGCAATCCATATCCACTTAATTGGGTTGTATTTATTGTTCAAGGGAATTGACTTTTGATTTCCTTCCCCATTCCACTTTTTTCTGTTGGAAGAAATCGGCAATTCCCCGCTGGAATCTGCTATTGAGTTGCCATTTCATTTTAATGAGATCTTGCTCACATTTTGATACCTGGAGATTTTGTCGCTGATTTTGTTGTTGAAGGTCGCCGCTGTTGAATCGCCATGGATGAGTATGTGCCCTTCTTCTTCGTTGTGAACCTTGTAGATTGGTTTTGACGATCTTTTTTTTTTTTTTTTCAATCTATTGCTGATTATGATTGAATCAGTGTTACATTTATCAGATTCTTACTTTTTTGGTAATTGCAAGTGACTCAGGCTGCTTATTTAGTTGTGGTTTATTGGAATTTGGGTTCTTGAACGAGTGAACAGTGCAAATTACTTTTCATTTAGATTCTAAAGAGTTCTTTATCATCGTCAATATAGGGAGAACGAGGTCGAGCTTTTGCAGAGGTATCGACGGGACAGGCGAGTACTCTTAGATTTCATACTCTCTGGTAGCTTGATAAAGAAGGTAGTAATGCCGCCAGGAGCAGTGTCGTTAGATGATGTGGATCTGGATCAAGTTAGTGTTGATCATGTCCTGAATTGTGCTAAGAAAGGTGATGATCTTATATAAAGACTTTTTTTTTTACTCTTTTTGCTTAAGTTGTTTCTCACTCTCGTTTTTTTGGGATCTGATGATTGTAGGTGGTATGCTTGAACTATCGGAGGCCATTAGAGATTACCATGATGGCACTCTATTCCCTAGCATGGTAAGACCCAAATTTGTGTTGATCTCTTCTTTAAAACATGGTTCTATATGCTTATCGAATGATAAAGTTTCTAATTTGGAGGCCCGCTGATTCTTCTTTGGAGGCAAATGTTGAATGTACTGTTTTATCTTTTGAGTTTATTCGAACATATTTGAATAAATGTATTCATGAGTCTGTTTAGGCACTTGTATAGTTTATTTTAACTTTTGTTGTTACTTCAAAAAAGAATAATGCAGGTTCCGCTGATGAATTCTTTCTAGTCACACATCCGGAGTCTTCTGGTTCACCGCCCCGAAGGCTACCTCCGCTGGCCCCAGATGTGGTAGCAGCGCCAATTTTGTCCAGTCTTTCCATTTCAGACCCTATTGAGAGTGAACAGATAGAGGAATTGCCAAGCTTGTCTCAGTCACAGTCACTAAACTCTTCACAGTTTAGAGAACTAACAGTGGATGACATTGATGATTTTGACGATGATGTTCTGGAGGATGAAGGCCGTAGATATTCTAGGAGAGTTCTGAATGATGCCTCTGACGTTGTTCTCGGATTGCCTTCATTTGCTACTGGTAAGTGTGGTTGGTGAATGCTACTTTTTTGCTTATTTGATGGAGTTCTTACTTAGCATAGCTCTGCTAAGCAGGTTATTAGTTCAGAGCCTGTGAGCAAATATAATCAAAGCGTTGAATTATGTTCCTTCTCTTGTTTTCATCACTTCCAGTGCATTCGATTCATGTGATTCAATTAGATTTCATTTCATTTAACACAGAAGGTCAGAATCTCTAAGAGTATGCCACTTGGGTAGAAACCTACAAAATCACAAGCCCTAAAGATTCCTGTATTGAGCTTAATTGTATTAGATTTAAGTATTTATTAGTATGATTTATGTGTATCCTTTGCAGGTATTACAGATGATGATCTCCGTGAAACTGCATATGAGATCCTCCTGGCTGCAGCTGGAGCTTCTGGGTACCTTTCTCTGGCCCCAACAACACACCCTCTCCCTGCCAAAACAATAAAATAAATCTACTTCTTGCTGAATATGAGTGTTTTTGCATTTCCTTACACTGACATGAATGGACAGGGGCCTTATTGTTCCGTCAAAGGAAAAAAAGAAGGACAAGAAATCTAGATTGATGAAGAAGCTAGGAAGAAGTAGGAGTGAACATCCAGCTACACAATCTCATGATTCCCATGGTTTAGTCGGTCTCTTGGAGACGATGCGCGTCCAGATGGAGGTATTTCATGCATCCCCTGCATTTTTATGAGCCTTGTCGACTGATTTTGCCAAAATATATTACTGATTTTTTTCATTAAATTCTGTTGTAAGGGGAATTTTCTGCATCAAATGTATTTTTAGAATGCTAGTGATGAATGGGTCGTGCCTTTTATTCTGAAAGCCTTTGAAGGCACTTATGTTATGTTTTTAAAAGATTTGATGATGTATTTCCCTAAACTGCTAAGCCTTTCCACTTTCTGCTTGAAGAATATCTGCTGGAAGATAATTGCTGTTGTAATTTTTGCATTCACCAAGTTTGGGAAATCAGTAATTTGATATTGTCTTTAGTGATATTAGACTGTTGCCTTGAAGCTTGTTTTTATGGTTCTGCTTGGGTTTGAACAGATTCCGGAAGACATGGACATCAGAACAAGACGGGCACTACTTAGTGCCATGGTTGGCAAAGTCGGTAAAAGAATGGATACTTTATTGATACCGTTGGAGTTAGTATGTTGCATATCACGAACAGAATTTTCGGACAAGAAGACTTACATAAAATGGCAGAAAAGACAAGTGAGCTCTCCAGCCTCTCATTTCTTTTGTTACACTTCCCTAATTACTTTTCTTATTGCTATTATTTCCTCTTTTCCTCTCCATTTTAGAGTTGGGGATATTGAGTTTCAAATATTCCCCTCTTGAATGAATGGGACACTTCGATTTGTTAGGGAGGCTCTTGTGAAGTCTGATGATCTCGTTCAATTTGGTTGACATAGTGATGATAAAATATGCTTATAGTTGATGCTATATTTGTCAATGAAGTGTAACTTCAGTTACCTATTTTTTAATACTCATTCACTTTGCTGTCAGCCCAGTTAAATATGTTGGAGGAAGGGCTTGTTAATCATCCTGTTGTGGGATTTGGAGAATCTGGGAGAAAAGCAAGTGATTTGAGAATTCTTCTGGCGAAGATTGAAGAGTCTGAGGTGTGTTTGGATCTTATCAGTAGATATTAGCACTTTTCTATCTTGTAAGATTACTACCCCCTCCCCAATACCTCAACCCGACTTGGGGATGTACTTCATCCGGGGTTTTGGTTACCCAATACACGTATTATATCATCTCTTCTATTTCAACTAAAAAAAAAAAAGAAAAAATAAAAGATTCATCTTCCTTGCCCTCAGTTTTTTTGTTAACTTTTCTACAGAGCTTCACATCTTTGTGGTATTCGGCGAAAAGATAAAATATTAATCGTACTTCACTCAGATGAGTTTGAATTTACTAGAGTTTTTTTTTTTTGGAACTCTTCTAAAATTTTGGCTTTCTTCATCAGTCTCTTCCATCAGCTACTGGCGAGCTTCAGCGGACAGAGTGTTTGAGATCTCTGAGGGACATCACTATCCCACTTGCAGAGAGACCAGCAAGAGGTGATTTAACTGGTGAAATATGTCACTGGGCAGATGGTTATCACCTAAATGTTAGACTATATGAGAAACTATTACTCAGTGTATTTGATGTCTTGGATGAGGGCAAGCTTACAGAGGTTAGTGGGATATAATTATGTACACTATGATATTTCTATTGTTCCTCAACAAGTTTGTTCTGAAAGGGAAGAGGTTCATATTGTCGTTGAATATGCACCACTACTTCCTAAAGTTTTGACAATGACCTCAGTCACTATTTTTTTTTTTTTTTTCAAACTAAGAATTTTACTGGACTTTTACAGAGGTTTGGTGGCTCTGAGCCAACCAAATAAGAATAAACCTCTAATTTCGATTTTGTGGAAAAATTCAGTTGCTCAATACCATTCTTATGTCTGCATGGAGATAACATGGCTTCTTTATGCAGGAAGTGGAAGAAATGTTGGAGCTTTTTAAAGCAACATGGCGTATTTTAGGAATCACAGAAACAATCCATTATGCATGCTATGCCTGGGTGTTATTTCGACAGGTATAAGACAAATAAATTTCTTTTTTGGAGTTGATTGGCTTATGGTCCATTTCTCTTATCAGAGATGAATAATATTAGATTCTAAGTCAGAATTTGCTCAAGAGTGATGCATGGATTTGACAATTTCATATGGATGAATGTTGTTTATAGGCCATTCAAGTAATTTTTTCTTGGTTTGGTCAGCTTTCTTCTTCAGTGTTTATACATAGTCCACTCAGCATCTTTTTTCTTCTTTCTTGGTTTATTTTCTTTTTGTTTATGGTCTCTCCCACACGCTATGATAGACTTTCCTTTCCTTTCCTAATTTTGCATCACCCTGTCTACCTTCAGGGATGTTAAGGTTATGTTGAACTTCTTCTAACTAATTAAATGTAATTATCCTTGTGAGGGAGTTCTTTCATATGCCATTATCATACCGTAGTTATATTTCTGGCAGAGTTATGGATCATGCAGGCTCCTCCTTACTATGTTTGTGAACACTTAGGCTGCAAGTACTTTTTGCTATCTATGACCACACCCGTCTAATATGTATATCACAGTTTGTCATCACTGGTGAGCAAGATATCCTGCAGCATGCTATCAACCAGTTGAAGAAAATCCCTTTAAAGGAGCAGCGGGGCCCGCAGGAAAGACTGCACTTGAGAAGCTTAACCAGCAGAGTTCAGACTGAAAAGGGATTTCAGGAGTTGACTTTCTTGCAGTCATTCTTATTACCTATTCAAAGATGGGCTGATACGCAGCTGGCTGATTACCATCTGCATTTTCCTGAGGTTTGTTGTCATCCTCTAATTGATTGCGACATGAACTAGTTTGTTTTTTACACCATTAAGGCACATTTAATTCTTCCTTCCATATCACACGGCTTCATGGTTTTATGAACATATCTGTTAGAAACTAGATCATTCTAGCTGCCATTATGCTGCTGGAATCTTTCTTAATGGCCAATTTTTTAACCTTAGTATAAACCTGCGTTATGGTCCCTTGAGCACTTAGCTATAACATTTTAATTTCCTGTTATAAATTATAAATTAGTCCATTCTTGCTGCCATTATGTTTCTGGATTTTTCTTAACGGCCAATTTTAAAACTTAGTGCAAACCCTGAGTTATGATCTCTTGAACAATTTGCTATAATATTTCAATCCCTGATTCATGAATCCTGATCGAGATCTTGGAAGAAGATGAGCATTCCTATTAACTGCCTGTCTTTCATTTTAGGGATCAAAAATGATGGAAAATGCATTAACAGTTGCCATGGTGTCTCGGAGGCTTCTTCTCGAAGAACCTGAGTTGGTAATGTAGTTTTTTTGTTTAATATCATAATTTGCTTCTGCCCATACGAATATTCAACTATTTCCTTGCTTAATCTCATAATTTTCTTCTGCATTTGAGATTTGTTGACTAAATTTTTTTATTTTTCAAGATTTTTTTTCATTTTTCTACACCCTCACATGAATTTTCTTGTAGGAATCTGCTGATTATTTAAAAACTCCACTCTATTTCTGCAATGCCTCTCTTTTCTTCCATTTATTTGCCTCTTTCTTGCTATTTAAATACCAAGCCCAAAAATGATGGCTGCTTACATGCTATAGTGGGTAAACCATTTAAATATACCAGAATGTCAAGATGTGATATAGTCTGGGGTAGGAGTAGAATGTTCTTAATTGCTGCAATCAAGTTGTAAGCTATGTTCGCTAACTCTAATAATATTGAACTGACTCTTTGATTTCCAGGCAATGCAGGGCCCACCTGTCACAGATATAGAGCAAATCGAGATATATGTGTCGTCTTCAATCAAGCAAGCATTTTCCAGAGTGAGTGGCTTAATCTGATTTTACTAATTGTTTGACTTAGTTGTATGCTTTTTTGACCTTATGAGGTGAAGGTGAGAATATTCGAAGAAATATTAGGTTGGCTTTATGATAAAACATTGATTGTTTGAAAATGTGTCATTTCTTCAACCTTTTAGAGCAAAAGGAATACAATTTGAATTCTTAACAGTTGGAAAAGCCTGTATTGGTAGTGCTCAGAAAATTCCTAACCTCAGCTAGAGGTATTGAGGCTTCTATCACCCTCGCCTCGTCCTCCCCAAGATAAAGAAAACATTAGACAGAATAAGAAGAGGAAAATATTGTTGCCTAGTTTTAATTCGATTGTCTTATCTAGCTGATATCAGTCGGCTATAAGAGTGAAAAGTCATTTGATTGCGATGATTCATATGTTGATTTCCTCCTTTCCAGATTATACAGGATGTAGAGACATTGTCCGACACAACAAATGAACATCCCTTAGCATTACTTGCTGAGCAGACAAAGAAGCTTGTGAGAAGCAATACAACCATGTATTTACCCATATTAACCCTGCGGCATCGCAATGCAAGTGCAGTTGCAGCATCTCTTATTCACAAGCTTTATGGCATAAAACTGGTAAGCTTGCATCTTGATATTTCTTCTCCATCTTAACTTAAATTGACGTCTAATTAACCTAATCTTTTCAGAAACCGTTCGTTGAAAGTGCTGAGCACCTCACTGAGGATGTTGTTTCCGTGTTTCCGGCTGCTGACAATCTTGAACAGAACTTAATTGCTGTTATAACATCTACCTGTGAAGAGGGCAGTGCGGAGTCTTACCTCAAGAAGCTAAATTTGTACAAAGTGAGTGAGGGTTTGTCTTTTAAATCTGTAGTCAGTGGTTTCACATATGCTAAAAACTTCATTATTTCTCATTGTATGCATATTTATTAATCCTCCCTGCCCCTTTGATTGCTTCATTTTTTGACATAACTAGTTCTTTAATTGAAGGATTTACACTTTTTTGTACCATTCAGATTGAGACTGTATCTGGAACATTGGTGCTGCGGTGGGTCAATTCACAACTTGCACGAATCTCTGCATGGGTGGAACGAGTTATGCAGCAAGAGGTATCAAATTATACTAACATAGGTGCACTGGTCATTAATATGTGGTTTTAATTCAAGAAATGAGCTACAATCTGAGTACTGTGAAGTTGATGCAGTCATTTTAAAATTGCTGGTGCTGCAAAACGCAATACTCTAAATAATAGCGGAACCCATTCCTTGTTTCTTTTCTTTTCAGAATTGGTCCCCAGTGTCAGCGCAGCAAAGGCATGGAAACTCAATTGTTGAGGTCTACAGGATTGTTGAGGAGGTTTGTGGGCTATGATATCCAGTCTTTCCATGTTTTTTTTTTTGCTTTCTTTTCATAATTTCCACTAGAACCATGCTCTATTTTTAAATTTGTCCGTTCATGAAGATCTTGCTATACAGCTAACTTTTATGATGTAGTGTGTTAGTAAGATAATTCTATGGAAAGGAAATTTGCCAACATATTGACTGTTGAGTAGCTTTGCTAAACATGTATTGGTTTTCTTTGCAGACAGTTGATCAGTTCTTCGCTCTTAAAGTTCCAATGAGGCCAGGAGAACTCAGTAGCCTCTTTCGTGGCATTGACAATGCATTCCAAGTTTATACCAAGCATGTCCTGGACAGCCTAGGTATTGTATCAATCTTATTTTATCAATCTTATTTTTGTTTGCCTCAAGTTCCTAATGTTTCGTGTGCTTGATTTCATTCGCTCTATCATACTCAAGTTCCTAATCTTGGTTTGGAGAAGTTACTTCAAACTTATGTTTCCGTAACTGTGATTTCAAGCTTCAGCCTGATATCATAAATGCATTCTTTTGCAGCTGACAAGGAAGACATTATTCCACCCGTGCCCCCGCTTACACGATATAGGAGAGAAAGTGGAATCAAAGCTTTTGTGAAAAAGGAACTAACGGATCCAAGGCTGCCCGATGTCAGAAAGACGAATGATATCAATGTCTTGACAACACCTACCCTTTGCGTGCAATTGAATACTCTTTATGTGAGTTGAAGCTTCATTCATTTCAACTTTGTGGCTACGCCTTATTTCTAACTTCTCATTGCCTTCTTATTTTTTTTTCTTTCTGCTTGTGAGGCTAGTATCACCCTGTTTCCCATTTAATCATTTCCTCTTTCATTTCAAAACTGCCTAAACTCTTGAGCACCAGAATGAATTATGTGAAAGGCCTCGTATTTAAGAAGGGAAAGGATCTTCTATCCTGTATAAATAGCATTTTCTTTTTTCACTTAGAATTTATTATAAAAATAAGGAGAATTGTCGACTTAGTACCCAAAAGATAGTTTAATTATCGATTCAGAACCTGAAAGATGATTTGTCAATCGAGGACCCGAAAAATCAAATAATTCTCAATTCAGGACTTCAGGTCCAGAATTTTATGATCTTTCGGGTCCTGAATTGAGGTTTTTGTGATCTTTCAGGTTCTGAATTGAGAAAATCTTTCGGGTCCTGAATCGATAATTAGACTATCTTTCGGATCCTGAATTGATAAAACTCCGGTCATGAATAATTCAGGTCTGTGAGCTCCTAAAATTGGAGTTGGCAGAAACAGATTTCATTTGGACAGAAAATAAACAGGGGTCATTTGCTGAATCAAACTCATTTTTGGAAATGGCGTACCATCGTCTTTCTTCGAAGTCCATTTATCAGATTTATATGATATTTTTTTTTTGTGCAATTGTTTGTTGGGTGATTTCTCAACTGATTGCTGTTTACTAAAATTGAGTTTTTGGCTCATTTTACCAAAAGATATTAAAATATAGGCATACTAGTGATCTATACTTTTCCATCTGAGTTATTTTCCTCCCCTTGAATCATTTGTATGGGAACTCTTTCATGTGCTTCCATATGCTTATTTTACATCATTTTCATCAATTTCTCGACACTTGATTTTGTATTAATTTTTACGTGTTCATTGTCATGTACGGACTAGCACCTAACACAACCTTCTTGTCAACCATAGTATGCGATTAGCCAACTGAACATATTGGAAGACAGCATTTGGGAGAGATGGACTAAGAGAAATCATGGTCAATAAATAAGTAATGCCTACTCATATTTTTTACCCCCCCCCCCCCCCCCTCCCGAAATTTCTCACACTGAACAAGTTCTATTTTTCTCTTCCCTGTTTTCAGAAAGACAAGTGAGTGTTAACACAAGGAATTCCGTACAGAAGGACAGTTTCGATGGAAGCAGAAAAGATATCAATGCTGCTATCGATCATATATGCGAATTTACTGGTACGTCTCATATATAATGTAGGCCTCTGAAGTTTCCAATCCACATACACTGTAGGCTTATGATTCTTGGTTTCTATCTAGGCATCAAAACGATTTTTTGGGACTTGAGAGAGCCCTTCATCGATGAACTCTATAAGCCAAGCGTCGCGCAGTCTAGGCTGGAGAATGTGATCGATCCTCTTGATAATGTACTAAACCAGTTGTGTGATATCATAGTCGAGCCTCTCAGGGATCGCGTTGTAACCGGACTTCTGCAAGCATCCCTGGTTTGTTTGTTTGTCTCTCTATCTTTCTTGCCTGAACTCGAAAAACATCTGAGACTGGATATCATCTTCTTCGTACCAGGATGGCTTGATCCGTGTAATACTAGACGGAGGTTCATCGCGTATGTTCTTACCAGCTGATGCTAAGTTGATGGATGAAGACTTGGAGGTTCTAAAGGTAATCAGTATTTCCAGTTGCCTAATAGACTTCCATTGTTATCTTCCATTTACAATTATCTATCTTTTCATGTAGGAGTTCTTCATATCCGGAGGAGACGGGCTCCCTCGTGGCGTCGTGGAGAACCAAGTCGTTCGGGTTCGACAGGTTATAAAGCTGCTGGGTTATGAGGTTAGTATGGGACCAGAAACTGTGTTCAGCTCATTCAATCTTGAGTTGATCAAGTGTTCCTGTTTCTGATATGGTTTTAATAAGTTTTCACATTTCTTCATTGTTATATTCTGTTTAGGGGTGAGCAAAATCGAACCAGAAATCGAAAACCAAACCAAAACCGTTGGATTTCGGGCAGTTCGGTTCGGTTTTCTTTTTAGAAAAAATGTGGGTTATCGGTTTGGTTTTGAACTGGTTATAACCGAACCGAACCGTAATTTATATACATATATAAATTATTAAATATTTTGTATTTATATTATTATATATTCTAAATCTAAATAAATTACAAGTTTAATTTTTACAAAATACAAACCCAACCCTATAATTTTAATTATAATATTTTTATTTGCTAAACTTGTGATTATGTATTCGATTTGTGGATTTGAATGTGGATTGTCGATTTTTATTTTTATTGCATTAAACTATTTTAATTTAGCAATTTTTTGAAAAAAATGTGGAAATTTTCAGTTAAAACCGAAACCAAAGATTTGGTTCAATCCGATTTCAGTTTGGTTTGTAGATTTCCAATCAAGCCGTTTGAGTTGAATTTTCAGAAATCTACGGGTTCACGGTTTTTTTGATACTGTTCAGTTTTCAAACCGAACCGCCCATTGCTCATCCCTGATTCTGTTTTCTGTGGTGTGTTGCAGACTCGAGAATTGATCGATGACTTGAGATCTGCTAGTGAGATGGAACTGCAGGGTGGGAGGAGCAAATTGGGTGCAGATTCAAAGACCCTTATAAGAATTCTTTGCCACAGGAGTGATTCCGAGGCTTCCCAGTTCCTCAAGAAGCATTACAAGATTCCTAAATCTGCTGCTTAGCTTCTTCATACACTTGCACAAATTTTACCTCTTCATGGTGTTGCTATCGATTTCTTGCTTGTTTCTCACGACATACACAGTGTTTGTTAGTCAAGTTTATGTGGCAAGGCACTTCTCTCAGACAAGTAGGGGTGAGCAACGGTCGGTTCGGTCTGAAAGCCGAATCGAATCGTCCAAACCACCAAAACGAATATTCTAAAAATTTAGATCGAACCGAACTGTTATTTTCTACAAACTGAACCGAAACCAAACTGCATTGAATTGATGGTTTTGGTTCGGTTTGGTCGATTCAACCAAACCAAACCGACGGTTATGATTTTGGTTTTAACTAAATTTTTTGTACATTTTTATAAAATACTTAAATTAAAATCCAATACACATAAATTTGAAAAAAATCTAAATGTACCAAATCTATAAATATAAATCCACAACTTAAGAATAAATTAAAATTCAAATCCATAAATTCTTAACTGAACTGTCCAAATCGAACCTAAATCAAACCGAACCAAAACTGAACCACCATATTTAGTTTAAAATCGAATCGAATCGAATTTTGGTAGTTCCAATATATATAAACTGAGCTGAAACAGCCGATTTACGGCTTGGTTCGATTTTGCTTACCCCTTCACCCCTTCAGACAAGAAATGAATATATTTGATCATGTTTGGATGAATTTTGACAGCAACTTGTTAGTGAACACTGTTGAAACAGATCAAAATCAGACACTAGTTTTTTCAGATTTCATTGTTCATCAGCAGTCATAAACTCCATGAAAAACTACATTTCTCCACATTCTGCAATGACACAAGCAAGTTTAGGCCGGTTGTTGGGTCCCGTGGCTACATTCTCAATCTTCCTCACAATCAAGAGGCCATCTCCGAGCACGCGCTGCATCAGAATCAGGGGTTTTTTCTCAGCTAACAATACTGCAAGAAGTTATGTTACAGAATCAATTATGAGTGAAGGCAACATGAATACACGAACCCCGAAAACTACATGTTTGTTGTCAAGCCAGTCACATTTAGCACAGGTGATGAAGAACTGCCAGACGAGAAAAGTGCACGATCAGAAAGGTAAACAATATGTAACAGATCATAATTCACACATGTAGAGGCCAAGTGTTGAGTTTATGAAACCAAATACATTTCCTAGAGTTAAACTATGCATAGGATTAACATAAGATGCTGACCTGACAACCATTGGTATTTGGGCCGCTGTTTGCCTGCGAAAGATAATGGAACGATTCATTCAGAATCAAGATAGTCATGATCATAATGCAGATCAAGCTTCCACAATGAAGAGTTCAGGTGGCAAATATGTTATTTACTAAAACAATAGAAAACTATCTGATGCACAGATATAGCATGACCACATAAAGAAATGACAAGTTGATTGGTTGCAACAATATTCTAAAAAACCGAATAAGCAAAATCATAGGTTCTTAGGATTCATAAACAGGAGGATTAAAGACAGTATTCAGAAGCATCTAACAAAACTACAACAATTAAAATCATATCAAGTCACAATCTAATTATAGTTGTAAGAGTCTTAATAATCATACATCTTTAATTACAACGGATACCTCCACCGTGATTCAATTTACAAAGTATAGATAATGCAGCTTACCATTGATAGTAGGCCAGGTCCAGTGTGTTTTGCAATAAAATTCTCATCATCAAGCTTACTTCCATAAATGGAGACACAACCACTGCCATCACCCTGCCAAGCAAGTTAATAAGAGCTAAATCAATACATACCATGCAGAAATGAAACAAATGGTATAAGTGTTTAAACTTGACATTAAATCATTTATGTTATTAAAAGTAGTTTAATCAATTAATTGGATTGGAGTCTGCTGATTTAACTTCTGATGTCTGTACATGTACAAGTAGAGACACACAAGCTCCAAAAGGGTTGTTCCCCAGAAACATCGATACAAATAACAAACACCAGATATATCACGGCCAAGGGATCGATCATGACAATGTTGTTTCCAAACAACTTTATAATAATGCCATATTCAAGGAATGTAGATAGGATCAAGATAAGAAACCTTCAGAAAATCACCAGCTTGTATCATAAAGTCCTTGATCACTCTATGGAACTGACACCCCTTATAACCGACCGGTAATCCAGCTTTCCTACAACACAGACCAAATGTAAATAAGCAAAACAGTTAGAACCTTGTATGTCATAGAAATGCAAAATCCTAACAAGAAACCATACAAAAAGCAGTCATTTGTTCCAACTGGGCTAAAATTATATAACTAAAAAAAAAAAAACATTTACAGCATCCAACTTCAAACCTCTTCCAAACCTTCAGATAGGAGGCTAAGAAAAACATCAGTTTGAAATGAAGAAAAGAACAGTCAATCAAAGAAACAACAACATATTCAGTTTTCACCATCACAAATTGTGTTACATCGTTGATCCTAAATCAAACTACATTATAATATTATATAATACAACGACAATCTATTTCGAAAATATCCCACAACGATAAAAGCAAGCAAAATAAAGTCACGAACCTGTACTCGCCCGTGCAGAACTGCCTAAAACATAGGAAAATTAAATATCAGTAAGTTACGAAATACCCTATTAATCAAGAGAAACCAAAGGAACTTGAAAAATAACAGTATCAGCAAAAAATCACCGGAAATTCTCAGCGGTTTTAGGGGCAATATCAGCAAAAAGTTCCATCTTGATGCGGCCAGCAGGGATGTTGCCGATTGTGATATCGAAGAAGACGATTGGGTTTTTAGGGTTTGGCGGCCTCTGGTGCCACTCCACTCCAGCTCCACCCACCGACGCCATCTCTCGGAAATATCTTCTACTTCTTCGCCTCCGCCTCCGCCGCCGCCTCCGTCTCCGCCTCTTTGCCCCTCGAACTCCGCTGTGCAAATTTGTATAAATTAGAATAATATTTTTAATATATTAATTGATTTCTCAATTTAAAACCAAAAAAAAAAAAACTAAATAAAGAAATATTTATTTTTGCTTCATTTTTATTTTTGAGCAGTTGTTGGGTTCCGAAACCCAACCATTTTTATATCAGATTATAGGCATTTTTTCTATATTAAATTATTTAACGGAAAACTATGAAAAATACCTATAATATTGTTCAACTATGAAAAATATTCTAATGTTTGCTTTTCCTTGAATTATATCCTAAAGTTTTATTTTGTCCACTAAAAATACTCTTTACTATGAAATATATCCTAAAGTTTCTCATATCATTGAATTATACCCTAATGTTTGCTTCTGTCAATTAAAAATACCCTACGTAGCTAACAGTGTTAAAATTTTAATACAATATATGCCACATATATACCAAAGAAGTGGAAATTTCACACATTATTTAATTTATGATTCATAAAAATTTTAAGATCTAATCAAATATTAGTAGGGATGTCAATTTAGCCCGAAATTCGCGGATTGACCCGATTAACCCGAGCTAAAATACGGGTTAGGGTCAAAATATTTTAGCCCGAATAGCCTTAGACAGAATAACCCGAAGCCCGAAACTCGATGGGTTGGCCCGATTAACCCGGTTACTTTTTTTATTAATATATCTAACATAATTATAGTACTGAAATCAACTTTTGATATTTAAGATCATATATATTAATTAAATTTTAAGTTATATAATTGTATTTAGTTCAAATAATATTCAATACATAGTCAAGTTTATTTACTTACAAATTTAAAATATATTTAAATATTGCTAAAATTAAAAATAGTATATTTTTAATAGTTAAATTAATCATTATATAAGAGTTTGTGATGTGTTTTGTATTTTTTATAAGAGAAAAGTAATATTTTCTTTATTTTTTATTATTTAAAATATTAAAAGAGTGAAAAGGTATTAAAAATAAAAAATAATTAATAAATTCATTGGCCCGACGGGCTAGTCCGAAAACCGACGGGTTAGGGTTAGGGTCAACATTTTTAGCGAGAAAAGTTCAGTCCGATTTGACCTGGACCGATTAACTTGCAGCCAAATAGGGCTGACCCGAAACCCGATGAGTTAGCCCGATTGACATCCCTAAATATTAGGGTATAATTAAGTGATAAAGAAAACATTGGGTATGTTCAGGGTATTTTTAATTGACAAAATGAAATATTAAGGTATAATTCAAGGAAGGAGAAACAATAGGGTATTTTTCATAGTTGACCAATAGTTTAGAGTATTTTTCATAGTTATAAATACTTAAATTATTCAGATTATGTAAATATATCTCAAATTATTTTATTAAGATCAACGAAAATTGATTGTATTGTCGAAAATACAAGTATGTAAATTGAATTATTGGATTAAAATGTATAATATGGTAGCTTATTGTGTCGGTCTTAGAGACAGCTTTCTTTGATAAAAAAAAATTATTTGAAATATATTTACATGGTTTTAAATAGTCTAAATATTTATTTGAAAATTCAAATAGTTTGAAATAAATTTATAAAAACGCAAAATAGTTTGAGATACTCCCTCCGTTGTTCAATTAGATTCATATTGTCTGGGTACAATTGAAATTAATAATTTATTGATAAATGAGGATTAATTTCTATTTTAAAAAATGAATCTATAGAAAATGATACTAATATGACGAAAAGTTGGAGTATAATTTAATCTATTCTCAAATAAAAATTAAATGTGAAATCAAAAAAAGAAATCGAACACTCGTTTAAAAAGCTCTTGCAAATAAATGTAATTTTTATTAATTCACCAAAACGAAAATTATAGTACTTTTAATTTTATAAATAATTTAATTAAATCTAAACATCTTTGATCCAATATCTTGAATTGCATTGTACAATCTTTGACTTCATTGAGAAATATAGATAGCACCTCAATGAAAAAATGCTATTATAAAGTAGTTGATTAGTAGTTGTAGAAGTTTGATATTACATTCTAATGAATAAATTGATATCACCTTATAATGAATAAATTATGATTAATATATTAAAAAATGAATGCTAAATGTTTTTAACCAATGTTAATTTGTTGAGATGTCGAAGTTGAATTATATAGATTTGGAGAACAATTCAAATAATAAAAAATTATTTATTGAACATTTAGAGATCTCTAATTGTACAATTTCTCTCCTCTCGTATCCTTCTTTTCTCCTCCACATCTCCACCATTTCCATCAACTCACCGGTGGCCTGTCATTCTCCAAGTCTCTTCTCCTCCACATCTTCTCTATCCCCATCTAAACACCGACGACCTGTCATTCTCCACGTCCAGTCAATAAGAAGTCAACAAGTTCATTTCTAGTATTTTTTTTAATGAATTTCATTTTCTTGACATCTTTTGACTCAGAACTGACGGTAGTGCTGGTGGAAAAGAAGACAAAAGATGTCAAGAAAAGAATCGAGGAATGCAATAATCTGTGACTTACCAGAAAGCGAAATTTTATACTCTGCGATTGGAGAAAGAGTGTCATGCAATTGGTTTTCAGATGGGTAGGCGAAGGCGTGCGATGGCTCTGATTGAGTGTCACAATGTAGTTGCACAAGCTTCTCGTGATAATCAAATCCCGAATGAGACAGGTATTCTAAAGATTTAGTTTAGATTTCTTTATTTGACTTTTACAATTTTTGCTCCTTTCCTATTTCAGCAGAGGCCATGACGCACGTTCACAAGAACATAAAACTCGTTGATGAAAGAATTCTGTACTTGGACAACTAAATGGAGTCGCTGCAAGATGAACTTTCTGGCTTCGAAAATGAGAAAGTGCAAATTTCAAATTAAATCCCAAAAGATGTACACGCCCAGTTTTTGTTGATGGCCTCGAACAAACAGACAGTGATTTTTAGAGAAGGTGGTGGTACCGCTCCATGTACTGCTCCTTAAATTCTACGGCTTTTACTATATATACTCTTAGCTATTTTGTTTCTATTGTTCATTCTATATAAAAATTGAATGAGAAACAATGGTTTATTTGAATTGTACATCCGTTCTCGTGAGATTATTGATACATTTCCCCTTTTTAAGAAGAAAAATAATTTCGAGATCTCCAAATTGAAATTGCGAGATTTCGATATCTTGAATTATCTAAAATATATAAAACCTAGATCTCTAAATTAAAAAATGTGAAATTTTGAGATCTAGAAATCTCACAATTAGATCTCAAAATTGTACAATTCGAGATCTCGAATTGTCTAAAATATATAACATTCGAGATCTCAAAATTTTTATTAAAATAATTCTTTTGATTATTTGAATTGCTTTTGAGATCTCCAAATTTGTATAATTCAACTTCGAGATCTCCAAATATTCACAATTTGATATTTCGAGATCTCCAAATATTCTCAATTTGATAATTTGATATCTCTAGGATTTGAGTGCCTTGATCACGATATTATATTTCGAGACGAGATCTCTCGTGGAGTCATTGAAAACCAAGTCATTCACGTTCGACAGGTTATAAAGTTGTTGGGTTATGAGGTTAGTATGTGATATGATCCTCGCCGGAAGGTTTAGATCGCAGCCCAGGAACAAGAGTTGACACGACACGAAAAACGACTCAAATAGAACTGGAAACGAAAACGACGAACATATGGAAGTTTTACAACTCTAATTCGACCCTTCAAATGACGTATTCCAAGCGAGTCTCATATACGCCTCAAGAAGCTGAAGAACTAATGATGCAGAACGGTAGAAGGACACCACAATCGGATGTGCAAGTCCAGTTGATAAGTCAATTTTTTCAATGAATCCACATAAATTCTTGAGCTTTCAGAATTGGAGAAATAAACTCACAAAATATTATTGAACTAAAAACTGAGTTTAATTCGCAGCCCTATTTATAGGGTGAAAAAACAAATTCCCTACTCCTAATCTATCTAGGAACTCAAATCTAAAAAAATATATCAAATCTTTCAAGATACACATGTATATCTTGAAAATAATATCTAAAAAGTAAATAAAGTCTAATAACTAATTAAATTCGAAATTAAAATAAATCTAAGCCCAAATCAACTTAATTAAGCCCAGATGTCATAATTAAATTAATCCATCTTGACCCAATTTGATTTTCAACTCCGATGGGCTTCTTGAATACTTCTTGAGCCCAAATCACTTTAATCATCACTTTCAATCCATCTCTTCTTTCAATCCATCTCTTAGCTTCTTTGCCCTAGCTCTCATCATAGGTCCACTAGGAATATAGGTTGGATCTTGCTCTCGAACTGGACCTTGGGCTCCATCATTCCCCTCCTCTTGAAAAGGATTTGTCCTCAAATCCAAGCTGTCACCTATATCAAAAGGACTTAAGTCAGAAACATTGGATGTAGCACTCATATTATACTCACCTGGTAAGTCCAATTTATAGACATTATCATTCACTCTCTCTAAGACTTGAAATGGACCATCCCCTCGAGGTAACAATTTTGATCGGCGTTGCAATGGAAATCTCTCCTTTCGTATATGCAACCACACCCAATCTCCAGACTCAAACACCACCTTCTTGCGCCCTTTATTTGCTTGTTTTGCATACTGCTATGTGTGACGCTCTATGTTATGCCTTGCTTTCTCATGAATCTGCTTCACAAAATCAGCCTTTTCTGGCCATCAAGGTTAGTATATTCTTGGACAGGTAATGGAGATAAATCTAATGGAGTCGAAGGATTAAAATCATACACAATTTCAAAAGGTGAATATTTAGTAGCAGAATGAACAACACGATTATAAGCAAACTCAACATGCGACAAACATTCTTCCCATTACTTAATATTCTTCTTAATCATAGCTCTCGACAAAGTAGATAAAGTCCTATTAACTACTTCAGTTTGACCATCAGTTTGGGGATGACAAGTAGTAGAAAACAAGAGTTTAGTACCTAACTTACACCACGAAGTCTTCCAAAAATAGCTCAAGAACTTAGCATCTCTATCAGAAACAATGGTCATAGGAATACCATGCAATCTCACAATCTCTCTAAAGAATAAATCAGCAATATGAGATGCGTCATCAGACTTATGACATGGAATAAAATGTGTCATCTTAGAAAACCTATCAACCAACCACAAAGATAGAATCACTCCCAAAATGATACGATCCTCGCCGAAAGGTTTAGATAGCAGTCCAGGAACAAAAGTTGATACGACACGGAAACGACTCGAACAGAACTGGAAACGAAAACGACAAACGGGTGGAAGTTCAACAACTCTTATTTGATCCTTCAAATGACGTATTCCAGACGAGTCTCATATGCCCTAAGAAGCTGAAGAACTAATGACGCAGAACGGTAGAAGGACACCACAATCGGATGTGTAAGTCCGGATGATAAGTCAATTCGAATTTCAAGGAATCCACAGAAATTCTTGAGCTTTCAGAATTGGAGAAACAAACTCACAAAATATTATTGAACTGAAAACTGAGTCTAATTTGAAAATAAGCAGCCCTATTTATAAGGTGAAAAAACGAAATCTCTACTCCTAATCTATCTAGGAACTCAAATCTAAAAAAAAACATAGCAAATCTTTCAATATATACAACATGTATATCTTGAAAATAATATCTAACAAGTAAATAAATTCTAATAACTAATTAAATTCAAAATTAAAATAAATCTAAGCCCAAATCAACTTAATTAAGCCCATATGTCATAATAAAATTAATCCATCTTGACCCAATTTGATTTTCAACTCCAATGGGCTTCTTGAATACTTCTTGAACCCAAATCTCTTTAATTAGCACTTGCAATCCATCTCTAAGCTTCTTGGCCCTAGCTCTCGTCATAGGTCCCCAAGGACTATAGGCTGGATCTTGCTCTCGAACTGCACATTGGGCCCCATCAGTATGGGATCAAAAGTATATATTTGTTCCTATATGGTTGTATGTGTTGGTTTTCACATTTGTTCTTTGTTATATTCTGTATCCGTAGTGTGTTACACATTAGAGAATTGATCGAGGACTTGAGATGTGAACAATGTTGAAACATATCAAAATTCATACACTAGTTTGTTCAACTTTCATTGTTCATCAGTAGTCATAAACTCCATAAAAACTATGTCGATCAAAGACTCTTGTTGAGTGTCGCAATGTAGTAGCATAAGCTTCTCATGACATGACAATCCAATCCCGAACGAGACAGGTATTCTAAAGATTTACTTTAGATTTCTTTCATTGACTTTTAAGATTTTTGCTCCTTTCAAATTTCAGCGGAGACCTGATGCACATTGAGGATATAAATTCGATAGCCAGATTGCGAGTGGTTCACAAGAATATAAAACTCGTTGAGAAAAGGATTCTGCACTCGAACAACTTAATGGAGTCGTTGCAAGATGAACTTTCTGGCTTCGAAAATAAGAAAGTGCAAATTTCAAATTAAATTTTGGAAGATGTGCATGCCCAATTTCTATTGATGGCCTCGAACAAACAGACAGTGATTCTTAGAGAAACTACTGGTGGTGCCGCTCCCCGTACTGCTCCTTAAATTCTATGGCTTTTATCATACATACTCTTAGCTATTTTGTTTCCTTTGTCCATTCCATTTAAAAATTGAATGCGAAATAATGGTTTATTTGAATTGTACATCCGTTCTTGTGAGATTATTGATACATTTCTCTTTTCTAAAAAAAGAAAAGCAATTTCGAGATCTCCAAATTGAAATTGTGAGATTTCGAGATCTCGAATTGTCTAAAATATATAAAATTCGAGATCTCAAAATGTTTATCAAAATACATATTTTGATATTTTGAATTATTTTTTAGATCTCTAAATTCATATAATTCAACTTCGTGATCTCCAAATATTCACAATTTGATATTTCGAGATCTCCAAATGTTCTTAATTTGATATTTCGAGATCTCTAGGGGTTTGAGTGCATTGATCACAAATATTGATCGCAATATTATGTTTCAAGACGGGCTCATTCGTCGAGTCGCCGAAAACCAAGTCGTTCGCTTTCGATAGGTTATAAAGCTGTTGGGTTATGAGGTTAATATGGATTAGAAATATATGTCTGTTCGTGCTATGGTTGTGTGTGTTGGTTTTCATATTTCTTCATTGTTATATTCTGTATCGGTGGTGTGTTGCAGATTCGAGAATTGATCGAGGACTTGAGATGTGAACAGCGTTGAAACATATCAAAATTCATACACTAGTTTGTTCAGCTTTCATTGTTCATAAGCAATTATAAACTCCATAAAAAACTATATGGATCAGAGGCATTTGTTGAGTGTCGCAATGTAGTAGCACAAGCTTCTCGTACAATCCAATATCGAACGAGACAGGTATTGTGAAGATTTACTTTAGATTTCTTTCTTTGACTTTTACAATTTTTGCTCCTTTCTTATTTCTGCGGAGGCTGTGACGCACATTGAGGACATAAATTCGATAGCCAAACCAAGAACATAAAACTCGTTGAGAAAAGGATTCTGCACTTGGACAATTTAATGAAGTCTCTGCAAGATGAACTTTTTGGCTTTGAAAATGAGGAAGTGTGAATTTCAAATTAAATCCCAAAAGATGTGTGCGTCTAATTTCTGCTGATGGCCTCGAACAAACAAACAGTGATTCTTAGAGAAGCTGTTGGTGGTGTCGCTCCCCGTACTGCTCCTTAAATTCTATGACTTTTATCATACATACTCTTAGCTATTTTGTTTCTTTTGTCCATTCCATTTAAAAATTGAATGAGAAACAACAATGGTTTATTTGAATTGTACATCAATTCTTGTGAGATTGTTGATACATTTCTCTTTTTTAAAAAGAAAAATAATTTTGAAATCTCGAATTGTCTAAAATATGTAAAATTTGTGATCTCGAAATGTTTAATAAAATAATTTTTTGATTATTTGAATTGTTTTTTAGATCTCCAAATTTATATAATTCAACTTCGAGATCTTCAGATGTTCACAATTTGACATTTCAAGATATGTGAATGTTCTTAATTTGATATTTCGGGATCTCTATGGTTTGAGTTCCTTGATCACAAATATTGATCTCAATATTATATTTCGAGATGGGCTCCCTTGTGGTGTCGTTGAAAACCAAGTTGTTCGCGTTCGACAGGTTATAAAGTTGTTGGGTTATGATGTTAGTATTTGATTAAAACTATATTCCTGGTTTCTGCTATGATTGCGTGTGTTGATTTTCACATTTCTTGATGATTATATTCTGCAGACTCGAGAAGTGATCGAGGACATGAGATGTGCTAGTGAGATGGAAGTGCGGGTGGAAGTGACAGAAACTTGTTAGTGAATAATGTAATGTTAAAATAGATCAAAATCACACACACTAGTGTCACGGGATGAGTGTATGGTACTCGTTAACTCAGACACCATGCAGTCTTAGGATCTAATCCTAAGCAACCTTAATCTCAATTCTAGAGAGAGAAACACTTAGAGCTCTTGGAGAATGTTTTTGTATTGCTAGGAAATACTTACAACTTGAGTGTGTACAAATGAGGAGGGAAGAGTCACTTTTATACTAGTTGATGGACCCTTCTAGAATCTAGTACAAGTGTAGTATAATAGTACAAGTTCTCAAAGGTTCTCATTCTACTTCCTTCCATAGAATTCCATAATCTTCCATAGCCTTCTATTCAGCCCCAGAGAGTTCCACGACCTTCCGGAGTGTTTCGTATGTTTCTCCCACGTTCCATAATGTTCACCAAAAAGTTCTGCATCCTTTCGGGACATTCCTGATCCATCCGGTCGTTCCAGAAGGTTCTACATCATTCTGGCTTCTTTCGTTCCCTTCTAGTGCCTTCTAGCGAGTTTTCTACGAGTCTTAAGGCACCCAGATTCTCATACGTGGCACTAGTTTATTCAGCTTTCATTGTTCATTAGCAATTAAATAAACCTCCATACAAAAATGTAAATCAGAGACTCTACCTTTCTCCACATTCTGCAATGACACAAGCAAGATTAGGCCGGTTGTTGGGTCCCGTGGTCTACTTTATTGAATCAAAATATGTGTTTTGTTTCTCTTGTCTGATTGGCTCGACTGGGGTTTGTTCTTGTTTCTTAGGCCAAAGTTCTCCTCTTCAACCTCTTGTCGAATTTGGGCTTCGGCCCGTGCTAGTACCTCGGCCATGGTCGAGCAAGGGTACTTGACCAACTTTCAGAAGAGATTGGAATTTCTTCTGAGGCTAAATTGATATTTCTTTGTGTGGGAGTTTTTATTTTTATTTGTGATTCTTCTTGGAATTTCATGATACTAAATCAAATGTAATAGTAGTACTACCTTTTTTCACTAATTTATAATTTTGGGATTATTGGAATTGTTGGGGCTGGGCCCCCGAGGCCCAAGCCCACTAAGCTCAACGA